>CAUYLG010076611.1:0-13786 GCA_963573385.1 Cacajao melanocephalus
CCTGTAATCCCAGCACTTTGGGAGGCTGAGGTGGGTGGATCAAACTCCTGAGGTCAGGAGCTTGAGACCAGCCTGACCAACATAGTGAAACCCCATCTCTACTAAAATTACAAAATTAGGCAGGCATGATGGCATACGACAGTAATCCCAGCTACTTGGGAGGCTGAGGCAGGAGAATCACTTGAACCAGGGAGGTGGAAGTTATAGTGAGCGAAGATCGCACCACTGCACTCCAGCCTGGGCAATAAGCACAAAACTGTAAAAAAACAAAACTCTGCTCCCTGAATGCTGGGGACTGATTTGAGTCATAATCTGCATATATTATTCTTTCTCTATTATGATTCGCCTGTCTTGATGAATAGTCTCTGCCTAGGCAGCGGGCAAGGTGAACCCCTTGGGTGGTTACAAATTTACATATGGAATTCTGCATCCAAGCAGATTCCAAACAGCCTATGTGAGTGTACATGAGAATTCCCCAGTTTCAGCAACACTCTCTGGGAAGTGGCGGTGCTGTGGCCTCAAAGGGAGTCAAGCTTGGTGCCAGTGCTTCCGTCAGGTCTCCCTGTGCAAGCCTGGAGCCTGAAAATCTGAAGTCCTGCTTGCCTCGGTTGATCGTCTCCCACCCCTCCCTGCATTCACCATTGTCCCTAATTGCCCAGTGGAGCTTCCCGGGACAAGCCCCTCATCCCACCCTGCCATCTTAACTATTATGATAATGTGACTTCTCCTCACCCCACCCTCCCATCTTAACTACTCTTATCCCACCCGCCTTTGTAACTAACCCTATGGTAATGTATACTCCTTGACCCTACCCCCACCTCTGTAACTGATCTTACTCTGTAATTTTCCACTGCCCACCCCAAACCTATAAAACCAACTCCTATCCCACTGCCCTTTGCTAACGCCCTTTTCGGCCTTAGCTGATCTGCACCCAGATGAATAAACAGCCATGTTGCTCACACAAAGCTTGTTTGGGGGGCGGGGGTCTCTTCATTGAAACCACGTGTTTTTAACATTTGGTGTCAGAAGCCTGGGACGGGGGAACTCCTACAGAAGACCAAACCCCCGTCCTTGTTCTTGTGCTCCCTCCATGAAAAGATCTACCCACCGACCTGGGGTCATCAGACCAGCCCACAGACGCACACCACCGGCTATTTTGGTAAGCAGTTTCTCTTTTTTGCTTTCCTATCCTTTTGTCTTTTCCTTTCCACTTCCTCCCCATTTCGGTTTCGTCCTTTTTCCACCACAAAGACAAGGAACCTCAGGTAGACCAAGTTCTTCCGTGAGGTTCATGACCGGAAAATCCTACGTAGGTCACGGATTCAGGGACCCAGTTTTGCCCAGGGGTTGGACTGTCATGGAGACGTTCACCCTAGTCACTCGCCCACCAGGCTCACGGCGGATATTGGTGGCAAGTCAACGCAGAGGACGCTCTCTCTGACCGCTCACCAACAACAAGGTTCAACCCAGGCTCAACTAGGGACACCTGTCGAGCGGCTGGGTTGCGTGCCTGTTCTTCTTGTCTCTGCCGCCTTTCCAGAACCACGGGCAATCGTCCGTCCTCTATCCCTCCCTCCTCTCCGCCAGCCTGTGTTCTAAAGAACCTCAAGCCTCTTCAACTGTCTCCTGACCTAAAACCCAATGTCTCATCTTCTTCTGTAACACTGCATGGCCACAATACAAGTTAAACAACGGCTCCAATTGGCCAAAAAACAGCACTTTCAACCTCTGTTTTACAAAATTTGGACAATTTTTGTCACAACACAGGCAAATGGTCTGAAATTCCCCACGTCCAGGCATTTTTTTACACACCAATCCCTCCCTAATCTCTACTCCTTGTCTTCCCTTCCATTTTCCCTTCCTTCCTTTGCCGGTAAGTCAAAATCCTCCTTGTCCATCAACCCTTCTGACCTCTCTCCCCACCTGTCCAAACCAGGCCCTAATCCAGGACCTAACCCCACCCCCTAGAGCCTTCCTCCTCTTCCTCTGCCCACAACCCACCTCCTTATGCCCCTCCTGTCACCTCCCCACCTCATACATGGCCCAGCTTACAGTTTAGTCCTGCGGCTACCTCCTCTGCCCCTCCTCAATAATTCCCCCTTCCAGAGGTGGCTGAAGCCAGAGGCATAATTAGGGCGCACATTCCTTTTCCTTTATCCAGCCTTTCCAAATTGGCCACTGGTTAGGCTCCTTTTCATCAAATCCTCCAATACTTAACCCAGTCCTATAATCTCACCTGGAGTAACTTAAGTGTCATCATTACTTCTACTCTCACCCTTAAAAAACGCTTAATATGCATTTTATCACCCAATCAACCCCAACATTACAAAAAGAAACAGAAATTAAAATCTGGTCCTCAAACTTCACAACAGGAATGAAGCAACCTCACTTTCAAGGTGTTCAATAATAGGGAAAAATCTGCCTGGCAGCAGTGCTTCTTAAAACTGAAGATGCTTGCCTCTTCCGTAAGACAAACCCCAGCCACACCACCGGCTCACAAAGACTTCAAAGTGTTCAGACTGCAGCGCGTCCAGCCACCCCACCAGGACCTTGCTTCAAGTATCGGAAACCTGGCCACTGGGCCAAGAAATGCCCGCACTCCGGGATTCCTCCCAAGCCCTGCCCCGTCTGTGCTGGGACCCCACAGAAAGTCAACTGTCTGACTCACGTCGCTGCTCCCAGAGCTCCTGAAGCTCCAATCCTCGGCTTGGCGGCTAAAGACGAACGCTGCCCGAGCATCTCGGAAGCACCCTGGACCATTACAGATGCCAAACTTAGGGTAACTCTTATAGTGCAGGGTAAGTCCATCCCCTTCTTAATCAGCATGGACCCACCCACTCCACGCTGCCTTCTTTTCAAGGACCTGTCTCCTTGGCCTCCATAACTGGTGGGAATTGACGGCAAGACCTCCAGGCCTCTCAAACGCCCCACGTCTGCTGTCAATTAGGCCAGCACTCCTCTCCACATTGTTTCCTAATCATCCCCACTTGTCCAGTTCCCTGTTAGGCCTGGATATCCTAGCGAAACTGTCTGCCTCCTTGACTATTCCTGGGCTACAGCCACACGTCATTCCCGCCCTCCTCCCCAGACTCGTACCTCCCTCAATAGCTCCCCTTATGTGCCCCAACCTTAACCCTAGGGTGTGGAACACCGCCTTCCCATCCGTTGCTACAAGTCACTCATCCCTCATCATCCCCTTAAAACCTACCCACCCTTACTGCCCAGCCCCAGTACCCCAACCCATAACAGGCTTTAAAAGTAAAGCCTGTTATCACCTGTCTATTGCAACATGGCCTTTTAATTCACCTTCCTGCTTCTGCAGCATCTATACTCAAAGGGGTGTCGTGTATCCCCTTCCGAAGCCCAAATTTCTTCCCCATCTGTTACAATCTTTCGCCAGCATACACGCGCTCTCCCTGCCAACCGTATCCAGTTAATTTCCCAAACCCCAACCCCATCCACGAAACAACAGCTTCTCTCCTTCCTGGGTGTGGTTGCTACTTTCACCTGGGGATACCAGGTTTTGCTATTCTAACTAAGCCATTGTATAAACTCACTAAACAAAATGTATCCAACCCTATTCATCCTAAATCCTTTCCTCACTCTTCCTTTGCCGTATTTTGAAATGGCCCTTTTTTGCAGCTGTAAAGAGTCTCTATTTACATAATAGAGCTTTCCCCTTCCAGGCCCTCCCAGTCCTGAAGAGATTAGCCAAGGGTCTAGCACCTGTTAAAGACCTGAATAGGAAACACTTGCCATCTCTTGTCTCTAAGAGCAGCCACCTCTGAGACTTCATCTAGGTAATCAGAACCCTGAACTTCACAACCCCTTAACCCAGACACTTCTTTCCATTGGTTCCAGGTTTTTGATAATAACTCTTTTCAACCAACCAGAAAACCTTCGTATCTGTGACCTGTAAGCCACCCACCCCACAAGTTGTCCCTATTTCCAGACTGAACGAACGTATACCTCACATGTATTGACTGGTCTTTTACGTCTCTCTGTAATGTATAAAACCAAGCTCTGACCCATTGCCTTGGGCGCATGTTCTCAGGACCTCTTGAGAGTGTGCCTTGGGCCATGGTCACTCACATTTGGCTCAGAATAAACCTTAAATGTTTCACAGAAGGCCGGGCGTGGTGGCTCACGCCTGTAATCCAAGCACTTTGGAGGCCAAGGCAGGCGGATCACCTGAGGTCGGGAGTTCAAGACCAGCCTGACCAACATGGTGAAACCCTGTCTTTAAAAAAAAAAAAATATTTCACAGAGTTTGACTATTTCTGTCAACATTTACAGATACAACTAACCACCTCCACTTTGAAGAGATATATGTATTTATTTTGGATTTCTCTCGTATGTTTTAGATTTTTCTGTAAATAGTGTGCTTTCTTTTTTTTTTTTTTTTTTTTTTTTTTTGAGATAGGCTAGAGTGCAGCTCACTGCAGTCTTGACCTCCTTGGGCTCAAGTGGTCATCCTACCTCAGCCTCCCAAGTAGCTGGGACTATAGGCACACCACGCCTGCTAAGTTTTTGTATTTTTCATAGAGATGGGGCTTCACCATGTTTCCCAGGCTGGTCTCAAACTCATGGATTCAAACAGTCTGCCCATTTTGGCCTCCCAAAGTGCTGGGATTACAAGCATGAGCCAAGACGCCTGGCCAGGGTCTTATTTTGTAATTCAGCAGTATGTTCTGAGGTTTATCCATGTTGATACACGTGGCTTGGTTCATTTGTTTTAAGAGCTGCGTAGTATTCCACTATGTGAATAAACAAAAGCTTATCCATACCCTTTTGAATCAACTATTTGTTGTTTCCGGTTTTCTATAGCATGCAATGCAAACATGAGCCTTTTGCACATTTCCTTGTACACGTGTACTAGAATTTGTCTAAGGCAGATGGACACAATTGCGGGGCTGCACTCTTACTAATCGGATTTAGGATCTTGAACTTTGACTCTTGACTTTATCTGTGTCGTTTAGCAACAACAACAAAAATGTAGACAGGGATGAAAGTGCCAGGCGTGGCCCAGCTCGATAGCTCACACTTGTAATCCCGGCATTTTGGAAGGCCAAGGCGGGTGGATCACCTGAGGTCAGGAGTTCGAGACCAGCCTGACCAACATGGTGAAACCCTGCCCTTACCAAAAAACCAAAAATTAGCTGGGCATGGCAACAGGCGCCTGTAGTCCCAGCTACTCTGGAGGCTGAGGCAGAAGAATCACTTGAACCCAGGTGGTGAAGGTTGCAGTGAGCAGAGATTGTGCCACTGCACACCAGCAGGGGTGACATAGGTTGACACCATCTAAAAAAAAAAAAAAAAAAAAAAGAAAGTGCCAGGCAGAATCACATTTTTCGTCTCTTGCGTAAATATTTGGAGGCCGTTCCTGGAAGACGGACTGTTTTTGCCAGTGGGGCCTCCCAGCAGCAGGCTGCTGAGGGATGGTGCTCGAGAGTCCCAGGGTCCCCAGGGATTTGCTCACTACCTCAGGAGTCCATGGTATATATCCCTGTTGGTCTAAGACCAAACGAAGAGCTTCAGAGCTGGGAAGAGCTGACCAGCCAAAGACAAAGGGTCAGATCTGCCTTGTACAGATAGAAGGCCAGGAGAGATGACCCTGGAAAACTTCGCATGGTGTGGTTTGTGATTGTTTTTCCCGCAGGGCAGCTGGTGTGTTGCAGCAAATATGGGGCAGAGGGGTGCTGCTTTCGGTCAGGAAACTGGGAACCAGCACCGAGCTACTGTGTCCGTGGAAGGCCAAGAATGCAAGAAGACAGAATGAAAACAGTCCACTGTGTGCCCATGTGGTTTCACGGCTGCTTCCTAGCACTTCCTTCAAGAATGGCTTCCTTAAAGCTATAGCTATTGTCTTTCATTCTGCCATCATAATTTTACTTGTTTTTTTTTTCAAGACGAGGTTTCACCATGTTGGTCAGGCTGGTCTTGAACTCCCGACCTCAGGTGATCTGCCTGCCTTGGCCTCCAAAGTGCTTGGATTACAGGTGTGAGCCACCACGCCCGGCCTGTTTTTTTTTTTTTTTAGATGGAGTTTCTCTCTTATTGCCCAGGCTGGAGTGTAGTGGCGCGATCTCAGCTCACTGCAACCTCTGCCTTCCAGGTTCAAGTGATTCTCCTGCCTCAGCCTACCGAGTAGCTGGGATTACAGGCGTGCGCCACCACACCCAGCTAATTTTGTATTTTTAGTAGAGACGGTGTTTCTCTATGTTGGTCAGGCTGGTCTTGAACTCCTGACCTCAGATGATCCACCTGCCTCTGCCTCCCAAAGTGCTTGGATTACAGGCATGAGCCACTGTGCCCGGCCCATAATTTTACTTAAGTGAGGGCTTTTATAAATAGGCCTAAGGGCAAACTGTGCCATCAAGACTCTCAATTCTTACAAGTGTTTGTAGGAGTTTGGCATGCACCAAACTCTTACAGGGCAGGGGTCCAGATCCAAAGAGAGGGTGCTTAGATCTCATGCAAGAAAGAATTCAGGGCGAGTTTGCAGTGCAAAGTAAAAGCAAGGTTATTAAGAGAGTAAAGTGGTGAAGGAACAGCTGCTCTATAGGCAGAGTAGGGTGTGCCCGAAGTAAGAGGAAGAGCGCGCCCACCCTAGGTGCGATCCTCATATATATGGGGAAATGTGCTCGGCTACAGGGGTTTGTGATAAAGGATTAATTTTCTTAATTACTATATTTTGCAAGAATCAATGTTATGATTTTTAAAGCAAACTTAGAAATGCCTTTGTTTTCCAGATATCAGGACTTCTGGGCGCTCCCAAGTCTGGGTCTGTTTAGCAAACATGATTAATTTGTTCCCTTCACCGTAAACGTCCAGAGGTGAGGAAGGCCTGACTTTCTGAGGATGCAGCCCAGCAAGACCCAGCCTCATTTCCCAGCCCTCACTCAAAATGGAGTCACTCTGGTTCGAAAGCCTCTGACACTACCACAGCGTGGGATCACCTCAGACGGGGCGGGGGGGGTCGTCTTTGTCCTTGGGCTTGAAGTAATGCATGGTGTGAGGTCCCATAGGAATGGTTTTGAGTGTGCGGGTGTAAAGGAGGTGCTGTTTTTCAATCTGGACCAAAATCGAAGCCTCCCCTTTTGCTGAATTCCCTGCTCCCAGACCCTACCCATTGCAATTTCAGGGCACCACACATACAGCAGTACGCTGGGCACAGGTGAATAGGTGATATCAAATTCAAGAGCAACAAAGACCCTGTTCCTTTTCAGAGCTTATCAGAGAACAGTGTGGGCCAGCTCTGTGCTGGGGAGGAGGTCACGTGGAGTCATCACGGCTCGGCAAGGGACAAGTCTCTTGTTCCTGCCAAACGCAGCAATGCATTTGTGAATGTTCACTCACACAAGAATGCGGGTGTGTGCCGTCTCTAAAAATAATGCTGGAATACTACGCAGCCATAAAAAACGATGAGTTCGTGTCCTTCATAGGGACATGGATGAAACTGGAAACCATCATTCTCAGCAAAGTGACGCAAGAACAGAAAATCAAACACCTCATGGTATCACGCATAGGCTGGTGTTGAACAATCAGAGCACGTGGACACAGGGAGGGGAGCATCACACACTGCTGTCAGTTGGGGGGGACTAGGGGAGGGACAGCGGGGGGTGGGGAGGGTGGGGAGGGATAGTGTGGGGAGAAATACCAGATATAGGTGATGGGGGTATGAAGGCAGCAAACCACCTTGCCATGTATGTACCTATGCAACAATCCTGCATGATCTGCACATGTACCCCAGAACCTAAAGTACAATAAAAAAAAAAAATGCTGACTCACACATGCGCACAAAAGCAGATATATGTGCCTGCCCCCAACTGAGCCTCAAGGATGGATCTTTCCTATTTTGCAATAAAGGCAAGTTTTAACTGTTTCTTGTTTTTGTTTTTGATTTTTGTGTTTTTTTTTGAGATGGAGTCTCACTTTGTCGTCCAGGCTGGAGTGCAATGACGTGGTCTCGGTTCAGCGCAACCTCTGCCTCCCAGGTTCAAGCTCCTGCCTCAGCCTCCTGAGTAGCTGGGATTACAGGCGTGCGCCGCTACGCCCAGCTAATTTTTGTATTTTTGGTAGAGACAGGGTTTCACCATGTTGGTCAGGCTGGTCTCAAACTCTTGACCTCGTGATCTGCCCGCCTGGGCCTCCCAAAGTTCTGGGATTACAGGCGTGAGCCACCGCACCTGGCCTATTGTTATTATTTTTTAAAGAGACTTTTATTTTTTCCATTTGCATTTTCAGGTTCATGGGATGTCAGAGACTTTTAAACACCTGGTTTGACATCTGCCTGTGCCCCATTTTATGCACGGGGAGACTGCAGCCTGGTGAGCTGTGTGTGGATGGGAAGCAGTTCCTGCCTGGGGCTCTGTTTTCAGCCCAGATAAATAACCTCTCTGAGTGTGGTCACCTGGCTTACACTGCTTCAGCGGTCCGTCCCAGCTCTGGAGCACTGGTGGGCATGTCACAGGTGCTTAGTAAGTGCCAGCTGGGGAGCTGCACCCTCCCCGGCCCACCCAAGCCCTGTACCCGCTGCTGCTCTGCCGGCTCCTCTGCTGCCTCCCCCCACCCTTCTGTGTACCATGGACAGCACCCTGAAAGACACAGAGGTCTCCACTGAGCCCTCAGGACTCGCAAAGGGTGTCCAGAGGCCTCTGGTGTGGTCCAGGCGGGCCCCCCACTCCATGCTAGGGGCAGTCAGGGAGTTAGGGTGAGGCGGTGGCCTGCCCAGTCCCTCAGGGCTGAAATTGTCCTTTAAGGCAGCCCTGAGTTCCCAGGGCCATGGTTCCCAGGCTGGTTTAGAGTCACCTAAAAAAAGCACACCTAAGATTCAAATTGGCATGTGCCGAGCAAAGTCCTGTCTGGGGTTCCTGGGAGAGGCAGTTTTCCGCAGCTGGCACTGAGTCCTGGGAGCCTCTTGTCCTCCCAGGTTCTCACTTAGGGCCCCTCTGGCTCTGGCCCTCCCTCCTGTTGGATGCTGCTGTCGCCTTTCCTCTGCCGGACCCCATTCCCTGAGGGTGAGGCCCACGCCTGAGTCATCCCTGGCTCCCCTGTAGCCCACACAAGCATCTGATGCAGAACAATGGGTGAGCTTAAGTCCAGCAGAGAGAGCCAAGGGGCACCACCCTCTCAGGGAAAGCAAGAAATGCGCAAAGGCTGACTCCAGATGGTGAAAAGATCTGTGCCACCCAGACGCCTCCCGGGGGTGCCACGACCACTCGAAGGTGGGAGCAACCAGGACCATACAGTGGCAGGAAACGCAGGACTACCTTCTGAGGAGGGACCCTGACGTCAGAGCTCTGAACACCCCATGCCCCATGCCCACCCAGCACAGTTTGGGAGGACAGGGCCCGCTGGCCCAGCACTCTGAGATGACAGAGCTGGAGACCAGCATCCCTCTGCCCTTCCGCCCAGCTGCCTGCAGGCTGCTGGCAAAGCTCACTCACCTTCTGGGACCCCGATGTGGAGCTCTTGAGCGAGCCCCTCTTGAAGGAGCTCATCTCTCGGAGCCCGTGAGCCACCTGCTAACTTGCTGTGGTGGCCAGGACAGTGGCACGGGGCTGCCCTCTCTGGGTGGGCAGGAGCGGAGCCACACGCTCCAGGCAGCCCCACCGCACTGGGCGAGGGGGCCCAGATCCTGGGGTGAGGCCGGCCACAGGCTGGATCAGCCCAGGAGGAGCATGTGTTGGCTTTTGGCGGCCCCTCCTGCCTGACCCCTGCCACCACCCCCAACATCTGTAATCAGGCTTAATCCCTCCATCCCTAAAAGGTTTAGAGAGAAGAGATTTAGCAAATGGCGATTGAAAGTAAATCTACTTTGAGAAAGTGGTGGCTGCAAAGGGCGGCGGCTGCACGTGGGAAGGATTTGGGTGTCCAGAAAGGCACGTTGTGAGGTCACACAGCCCCCACTGCTACCATCTGAGGCCCCTTGGGGGGTGGCATCCAGATCCCAGAGGCCCGGAGCCCATCTGGCTGACTGCCTGAGTCTCAGAGCAGAATTCGCATCCAGGCCCGGGCTGTGGGTCTCAGCTCTCTCCGAGCCGCCAGAGTGCATTTTCTCCAGGGGTTTATTCTGGCAGCGACACAGCGAGCCTTCTTCTGAAGAGAAGAAGGGCTGTCTGTGGGGCTGTCTGTGTCATTTCTGATTTCAGGGGTGCCTGTCTTGCCCTTCTTAAAGGCAGGTGGGGTCATGGGTCTTTGCAGCCTCAGCCTGGCCTGAAGCGTGCCACGTTGCTGCCGACCCTCCTCTGTCTCCTACAGGCACATGTGTGCCACCTCCCACGTGCGAGGGCACAGACCGGAGCTCAGAGAAGACAGGCCATGTATTCCTGTCTTCGTAGATAGATTTTGTTTAAAGATCGACAAGCTGAAAATAAAATAATAGAAAGCTGTGGAACCCTCATAGCAGTGGGGGCCAGGACCTGCCACCTCCTCTGGGAGGCCTGTTGACTGAGGAAGCTTGGAGGGTGGAGCCACGACCTCCCCCTCTTGCAGGTCTGGCTAACGACCAACACATTTCTTATGGGGTGGGTCGGGCCCTCTGTTTCCTCCTATCTCTCAGCACCCCTGAAGTGAATTCAACTGATATATATATATAGAGAGAGTTTGTATATTGAATATATCAGGTGCTAGGGACACATCGGTGAGACTCCTTGCCCTCCTGGAGCTGACCTTATCATGGGGAGGAAGATGCTCAAGCAATAAACTATATAGCATGCCAGAGGGTGTAAGAGCCAGGCAGGGAAAGAAAGCAGAAAGGTCAGACAGGGATGGTGGCAGTTTTAAATAGGAAAGGTCTCTGAGAAGATGGCTTTTGAACAAAGATTAAGGGCAGGTAGATGGTGAAGGAGCCCACTGGGCAGGGATGTGGGAGGATGTCCAGGCAGTGGCAACAGCCAAAGGCCTTGACTCTGGGGCCTGGCTGACATGTTCAAGGAAGACCAAGAAGGCACAGGCAGCTGGGAGAGGGGATGCAGGGAGAGAAGATGCAGGGAGAGGGGATGCAGGGAGAGGGGATGCAGGGAGAGGGGATGCAGGGAGAGGGGATGCAGGGAGAGGTGATGCAGGGAGAGAAGATGCAGGGAGAGAAGATGCAGGGAGAGGGGATGCAGGGATGAGGGCAACTGCAGGGGCAAGACTGCTGGACCTGGGAGCCATTCTAAGCACCTTGGGGTTCATTTCTGATTATGATCCAATGCGCAGTTTGAAAAGACCACTGTTAATTCTTTTTTTTTTTTTTTTTTTTTAAGATAGCGTCTTACTCTGTGGCCAGGCTTGAGTGCAGTGGCGCAATCTTGGCTCACTGCAACCTCTGCCTCCTGGGTGCAAATGATTCTCCTGCCCTAGCCTCCCAAGTAGCTGGGGTTACAGGCGTAAGCCACGGCACCCAGCCTGTGGTTCTTAAGGTGGACTAGCCATCGGGACCAGGGCTGTGTCGGGAGCCATGACATCCTGAAACAGGGTGGAAGAAGAAGCGTGATGGGCGGGGGTCTGACCCTGGACAGAGTCTGAGGGTGGAGTCAGGAGGACATGCAGGAGGAACAGATGTGGGATGTGTGGGGAGGAAAGACATCGGGAAGCTGCAAGGATTCGGGCCAGGACTGCCTGAAAGATGGGGTCATCTGAGGCAACATGGAGAAGGCCGTGGGTGGGGTGGGCTTGGGGAACCGGTCCCGCCTTCTGTGCTGCTAAACATAATGGCTTTTCCAGTCCTCATTTTCTGAGGCCTCACAGAGGGTTGGCACTGCCGTGTCCTCAGGCTGGCCCAGTTTGCCTCCTTGTCCTCTGGCAAATCCTCAACGCCCTGCATGGTCCGACACCTTGCACCTAACTGGAATTGTTAGGTTCCTTAAGGCTCTGTGCAAGCCCTCCTCTCCTCTCACTGAACCCTGCGTGACCTCCCCCTCCCCCTCAGCTCTAGTTACTATGGGATAATTCCCCAACGGCACCCTCCTGCCTTGACCACCCCTCCGGTGTTCTCTGCACCTCATACAGGGCTTCCAAGCTGGCTCCCCACCGAAGACACGCATGTCAAGTGCCGCGCTTCCCCACCACTCTGGGTCCACCTCCCTGACCTGGTCTTCCTCCAGGTTTCCTGTCTCAGTGATGGGTACCCCATCAGCAAGACAGAAGCCTTCATGCTCTGGGACCCCATGCCCTAGCCACCTCTGCACTGTGGTCTCCCCGACAGCTGTCTACACCTATGCAAAAAAGGGTAACTTTAAAAAATACAGATCTGGTCAGGTAATGTTCCTGCTCAAAGTTCCTCAGAGCTCAAGAGTGACTCCGATCCTCACTTGCTTCTAAGATGCTGCCTTTGCCCACCTCCCTGCCCTTCTCCCCCTGCCACGCTCCTTGGGAAGCACAGCGTTCTCTTGTCCTTAGCAGTACTGAGGTGCTGGCCATGGCGTGTGTGTGTAACATTACTTGGCTAACCTGTGCCTCCTTCTCTGGGCCTCCTGGTACCTGTCCTGGATTATCATCTGTCCAGTTCTAACATTTCTTTGAGTTTCAGAGCATAGCAGAAGTATGGAAATGCTCCAAACTTGTCTTATGAAGCTAGCACAATCCTAACACCGAAACCAGACCAGGAGAGGTCACCTTAGACCAGTTCACTGGTAAAAATAGACACAAAACTTAGAAGGAATATGGTAACGGCCCAGTGCAGTGGCTCATGCCTATAATCCCAGCACTTTGGGAGGCCAAGGCACGGGGATCACTTGAGGTCAGGTGTACGAGACCAGCCTGCCCAACATGGACAAACCCCGTCTCTACAGAAAATGCAAAAAAATGAGCTGCACATGGTGCCGCATGCCTGTAATCCCAGCTTCTCTGGAGGCTGAGGCAGGAGAGCCGCTTAAACTCAGGAGGCAGAGGTTGCAGTGAGCTCTGATCGTGCCACTGCACTCCAGCCTGGGTGACAAAGTGAGACTCCATCTCAAAAAAAAGAATGTGGTAACAAGTTGAATCTACTGCAGTTCTAAAAGAACACCACCATATGATCAGCATGGGCGCACCTTATTCTCAGGAATGCAAGGATGACTCAACACTAGAAAATCTGTTCATGTAATTAAACATGTTAACAGATTGCAAAGAAATGCCCTATGATCACCTCAACAGCTGCCAATCTCAGTAGGGCCAAAAAATTAAATCAAAACAAAACAAACAAACAACAACAAAAACAAAAAAAAGAAGAAGAAATCTCAACCAAAACCAAACAAAACTCAAAAACATTTGACAACATTTACTAACAGTTACTTATTAAAATAGAAACAAAGAAAAACTCTCAGAAACATAAGACTACAAGGAACCTTCTGTAACTCAATGGCCGATACCTCTCAGAGGCATCCTGCAGGCATCCATGATAATTGGTGAAATATTACAAATAGTTTCATAAAGATCAAGTACAGGATAAAGATGCCTGCTATCTCTATAATTATTCAATGTTTTCCTGAAGGTTTTTTCTTTTTTTTTTTTTTTGAGACAAAGTCTTGCTCCGTTGCCCAGGCTGGAGTGCAATGGCGCCGTCTCCGCTCACTGCAACCTCGGCCTCCCGGATTCAAGTGATTCTCCTGCCTCAGTCTCCTGAGTAGCTGGGATTATAGGTGCCCATCACCATGCCCAGCTAACTTTTGTATTTTTGGTAGAGACAGGGTTTCACCATGTTGACCAGACTGGTCTTGAACTCCTGACCTCAGGTGATCCACCCACCTCGGCCTGCTGGGATTACAGGTGTGAGCTACTGCACCCAGCCCTTTCCTGGAGGTTCTAACCAGTGCAGAAA
>CAUYLG010076613.1:0-17404 GCA_963573385.1 Cacajao melanocephalus
GAATTTAGGGCCAGGTGCGGTGTCTCATGCCTATAATGTCAACACTTTGGGAGGCCAAGGTGGGTCAATCATCTGAGGTCAGGATTCTGAGACCAGCCTGACCGATATACTGAAACCCTGTCCCTACTGCGAAAAAAAAAATAAAAAATTTGGCGGGGCATTTTGGTGCATGGATTTTATTTAAGCTAATAAGGTGGGTTTTGCAGGTTTAAGGCTTGAACCCAGGTGGCTTTGGTGGCAGTTCGGTTTGATCACGCCAAAAAAAAAAAAAAAAAAAAAAAAAAGAATTTAGGCTGGGTTCAGTGGCTCAGGCCTGTAATCCCAGAACTTTGGGAGGCCATGGTGGGAGGATCATTTGTGGTTAGCCGTTCAAGACCTGCCTGGCCAACATGGTGAAACCCTGTCTATACTAAAAATACAAAAATCAACTGGGAGTGGTGGCTGGCACCCTTAATCCCGGCTACTCTGGAGGCTGAGGCAGGGGAATCGCTTGAATAAGGGAGGCAAAGGTTGCAGTGAGCCGAGATTGCCCACCGCACTCCAGCCTGGGTGACAAAGCAAGACTGCATTAAAAAAAAAAACGAAGAAGAAAAAGAGAATTTATGAGTATAACTCATGATACTGAAACCATACAATAGAAAAATATAAACAAACACCATGGAACATTTCATGAAAGAATAATTGATACTCTCTATTGGGACCAATGAAGGGCTGTGGCATTTTAACTGATTTTAAAGAAGAAAAACATCAAATATCTCTGACAAGATTGGTTCATGAAGGAGTAATAAAGAGAAGAAATAAAGCATGACCTTAGATGGAGAAAAATGAATATATTATCAATACTTTAGAAACGACTATAGGATATGGTACTGTTACAACACGCTGCCCATCTTTCCTTCCAAACTCTGCACTTCTCAAGAACAAGGATGATATCAGCTCTTACCACAATGGCTGACATAATTCATGTGCTTGCATAAGACAGGAAAAATATGTCAGTGCTAACTTGTGAAGCATCTTAGTGATATAATAAGATGCTGAATATTTACTTTAAAGTCTAATTATTCTGAAATGATTTTAGCCAGTCCTCATGTAAATGGGAGAAAAGATTTTATAGTGAATTCACTGATACTCATTTTTTAATATGAAAAGAATTCAGTGATGGCAAAGAATTGAATAAGAACCAAATAATTAAAATGGTGGTAAGGAAAGAGTTTCACAAAAAAACACACTTGTAAAGTATCAGAAATAATAAAACCTAATTTAAAACTTCTCAAATGTATAGTGAAACCCAAGGTAAACTTTAACACCGACCACACACCGATTTGAAAAAAAAAAAAAAAAAGCCTTCTAAAAATCGTAGAAATCACAGCTCTAAAAGCTAATCAGTATAGTCAAATGATTTGAGAGTCAAAGTCATACTGTGTTTACATATACAGACTGGCTAAGGCAGTGGGTTATGTATTAAAATGTTAGGAATAATATACAATAAAAATATATGCAGCTTTCTGTCATTCCTCCATAGGCAAAACATGGAACATGCAATTATTGGAACCAGAATTAATTCTCTTCAAATTAATGAATCTTGAGTCATATTAATTAGAAAAGAAGAGATAAAACAGAAAATGTTTCTACAGAAGTAGTGGTCTTTCTAAATTTTTAATCAGGGAAATGATATACATTTATATTTTACAACAATAACTGCTGGGAAAGAAGCTAATGGATTGAATGGGTAAGAAACCTTAGGCAGGAAACTAGTAAAAAAAAAAATACTGCCTACAAAAAACAGATACGTGATTTGAGAAATGAAGAAAAGCTGATAAATTCAAAAGTGATTGCACATAAACTGCTGATCAACATGTGTCTTCTGACTGGATCCTGGGCATAGACTCCTAAATTTTCCATCTTGAGGGGCTGAATGGGCACTAGCATCTCTAACTGAGATGGAAAATGACTGTGAGCATCTCATCCTGGAAAAGGGAGTGAAAAATTTCATAACCTCTTGAAATCCTGCCCTTCTGAAGGCTTATTGTTTAGATTCAAAGCCATATAAAAGTACATGTCTTGAAATTGAGAGCACAAAGAGTAATTGAGGACAGTAAGATTTAATTCTGTCAAGTCAAAAAAAATTTTTTGAAAACAGCAATATATTCATCTCTGTTACCTATATTTGGCATTTAGTTGTATGATATTTAATATTAGGTCTTATATTAAAAGTAAGCAATACAGGAATTATTATTCATTTGATGGGTTCTACCTATTTGGCTTGAAAGATACTAAGTTAATAAGAAGAAGGAATTTAAAAATGTTAAACATGCCAGTACTACTTAACAAAATAAACAATTGTATCTGATTTTCAAACACTATCTTGGAATTAAGATGAATGTCACAGCAGCAATAAAACTGAATGTCATTAATAGTTTGTTCAACAGTGATAACTTGTCAATATGTGTGCAGGAAATAAAAACATAACTGATACAACTGTGAAGTCAATGATAACATCTCTGTTAAAGATTCATTTTTAAAATGAATGCAAGACATGTGTAACAATTTATAATCCAACTAAATCATTTACGTCAGGTGCCTTTGTACTTGAGACAGAGATGTGTTTATCAGTACTGTGTCTTCCCATTTAGTAACAGTGAATATATTTTTCAATGATGAGTCATTACCATGACATTATTTTTAAATTGTAGTATAGCTGGTTTATTTATCCCTTACTTGAATTCATTTTCTTCTGCTGCAAGCAGAGCGGTACGTATCACACTAAGGCAGATTACACTGTGACCACACTTTAGCACTCAAGAACTTCCTAAGAATTTATAGCCCTGGAAATCGGGTTTACTGATTAAATAATAAAACTATTGATTATAGTGTCAGTCTTTACAAATCACTGGGATCTTTATAGAAAGCCTTTAAATTGGCTCAAGCATAAGGTCCAATTGCTTTAGTAACAATATTATGATTTCTCTTGTAGGTTGTGTCTCTTCAAAATAAAACTGCTGAAAAAATAAATTTCTCATTTCCCAGAAATGATTTTGTTTAAAACATTCTGTGTCAAGTTAGTATTCCTATTATGAACCTGGACAACTTGTTTATAAAAATCAGTTTTAGCATAATTTTAAAAAATTCATTCACAAAAACAATACTTTCAGCCAATAAATGAGTTTATGAACTGATATATTCATAATAAGATGTCTAAAGCATTGTTATGAAGAACATATACCAGGAGAAAGTGGGAACAAGCTTTGTGGAATTTCTGGATAACTTCACTTATAAAAGGAAGTCTTACCTACTCATCTTTTTCTGCTTCCTCTCTTGCATTTACAGATTGATCTTTTAGCTTGTGTCTTCTTTGTAACTATTAGAGTTTACTCTAGTAACATTGAATCTCACTCTTATCACTTCACACCAACAAAACCTTTGTAACTCAGTGTTTTATTGAATAAATCAATCAGCAAACTTTCCACATGATTTCACTTCTCCTACTCACTTTCTAGTGACTCAGCATGCCAATAACTGAATGTTTCTAAAGCCCCAGTTTTTATCTTCACACACCTTGATCCCATAAACCAAAATACTTTCCTCCTGCAGTTGGTCTCTGCCTTTCAGTTATCTACTTTAAATACCAAAATCATGACTATGCTTCCTTCCTTTAGTAACTCTTTGTTCTATGATAATTATCTACATCATAGTACTTAGAATTTAATTAAGAAAACATATCATAATGTTATTCCAAAACATAAGAATTCCAGAAAATGTTTTCTATAAAATTATTTTTATTTCTTTTTGAGGCCCTTTCCCAGATTTAGACAGAGGCCAGTAAAGGGTACTGAACAATGCAAAGCAAACACATCATTTCACATGTAAAAATAATTCTTCGTTCATGGGACATACAAAAACAGTTGGCTGGCTGAATTTGGCTCTGGGGTCACATCTATGACCCGTAGTTTCTAAGCTCTGTTCTAAATCATTTCAGGAGGTGACATTTGCAATGTATTACCTACTAAGTTCTTATCTGGGAGTTTAGAATATACTACGTTTGCATCTAAAAAAAGTCTTTCTCGGTCTTGACCTGTCTGCCAAATTGCTTATTTTAAACAAATATGACATTTATGTATGTAGGAACCATAGCTTTAGTGAAGAGTGAAAGTTACCCACATAGAATCTCTAACTATATATCTAGCAGAGTATAAAAACTGAAAGACTCCAAGCCTAGATTCCCGGTGCAAATTTGAATGATGTATATTTAACTTTTATGTTACATCAAATCCCTAAAAAGGGAAAACGAATATTAGTAAGCTGCATCTGATGGATTTGGGACCTCCTAGATATGAATGCTGGGTCTTTGGAATTACTTGCTTGGAAACTTTGCTAATTATTCCTCAAGGTGAAGGTTACAAAAGACCTGTGATTTATGTGATCTAATTTTGATAATATAGTTTTCTTGGTAGGGCACATGTCTAATTGAATTATAGAATGTCTGAGAATACACAAATGACATTTTAATTTAGCAAGTTAACTTGGTAATTGAGTATAATAAAAGCAATGCCAGAAGTATTTTTAACTTTCAATCAACATATATTTTAAATAATGTAAATATATAAATAGTATTTGACCTGATACATGCTTGACACATATTTTTAATAAATTCATATAATCCATGATTTTATATATATATATATAATTTTTTTTGAGGGAGTCTCTGTCTCCCAGGCTAGCGTACAATGGTGCCATCTTGGCTCACTGTAACTTCCACCTCCCGGGTTCAAGTGATTCTCCTACCTCAGTCTCCCAAGTAGCTAGGATTACACACCCAGCTAATTTTTGTATTTTTATAGAGAGGGGGTTTTGCCATGTTGGCTAGGCTGGTCTAGAACTCCTGACTTGAGGAGATTTGTCTACCTCAGCCTCCCAAAATGTTAGGATTACAGTCATGAGCCATTGTACCCGGCCCGAGATTATATAATTTGAGAGGGTGACAAATGCAAAATTCACCTAATTATGCAATGAGTTGACAGGTTATTTGTGCTCCTATTTTTATTTTCAGAATTGACCATGTCATTCCAATTCTGAGTATTCATTTACAACTGAAAACTACTTCATGACTATACAACACTCGAAGAAAAAAATTAAAAAGATTGAGAGGTTCAATATTTATAACATGTAATACTCAAATGTTAACAAAAAGACTTCAATAAAGTCTAACAGAATTTGTCTCCCACGGATAACTAAAACTTAGTATCAATTGCACTTTGCAGCTGCAGTACAAGCAATACTTTTTAAAAGTTCTCTGGAACAAATTGAAAGAGATTTAACATGTCAGCAGTGTATTTATTGTTATTATACTTTAAGTTCTGGGGTACATGTTCAGAACGTGAAGGTTTGTTACATAGGTATACACATGCCATGGTGGTTTGCTGCATACATTACCCCGTCATCTACATTAGGAAATTAGGTATTTCTCCTAATACTATCCCTCCCCTAGCCCCCCAGGCCCCTACTATCCCTTCCCTAGACCCACCCACAACAGGATCCTGTGTGTGATGTTCCCCTTCCTGTGTCCATGTGTTCTTCTTGTTGAAAACCCACTTATGAGTGAGAACATGTGGTGTTTGGTTTTCTGTTCTGTGCCAGTTTGCTGAGAAACATGATTTCCAGCTTCATCCATGTCCCTGCAAAGGACATGAACTCATACATTTTGATGGCTGCGTAGTATTCCATGGTGTATGTGTGCCACATTTTCTTTATCCAGTCTACCATTGATGGGCATTTGGATTGGTTCCAAGTCTTTGCTATTGTGAATAGTGCTGCAATAAACACACATGTGCATGTGTCTTTATAAGAGAATGATTTATAATCCTTTGGGTATATACCCAGTAATGGGATTGCTGGAACAAATGGAATTTCTAGTTCTACATCCTTGAGGAATCACCACACTGTCTTCCACAATGGTTGAACTAACTTACACTCCCACCAACAGTATAAAAACATTCCTATTTCTCCACATCTTCTCCAGCATCTGTTGTCTCCTGATTTTTTAATGATAGCCATTCTAACTGGTGTGAGGTGGTATCTCAATGTGGTTTTGATTTGCATTTCTCTCATGACCAGTGATGATGAACTTTTTTCATATGCTTGTTGGCTGCATAAATGTCTTGTATTGAGAAGTGTCTGTTCATATCCTTTGCCCACTTTTTGATGGGGTTGTGTATTTCTTGTAAATTTGTTTAAATTCACGTAGATTCTGGACATTAGCCCTTTGTCAGATGCATACATTGTAAAATTATTTTCCCATTCTGTTGGTTGCTGGTTCACTCTAATGATAGTTTCTTTTGCTGTGCAGAAGTTCTTTAGTTTAATTAAATCCCATTTGTCTATTTTGGCTTTTGTTGCCATTGCCTTTGGTGTTTTAGTCATGAAGTCTTTTCCCATGCCTATGTCCTGAATGGTAATGCCTAGGTTTTCTTCTAAGGTTTTTATGGTGTTAGGTCTTATGTTTAAATCTTGAATCCATCTTGAGTTACTTTTTGTACGAGGTGTGAGGAAGGGTTCCAGTTTCAGCTTTCTGCATATGGCTAGCTAGTTTCCCAACACCATTTATTAAATAGGGAATCCTTTCCCCAGTGCTTGTTTTTGTCAGGTTTGTCAAAGATCAGATGGTTATAGCTGGGTGGCATTACTTCTGAGACCTCTGTTCTGTTCAATTGGTCTATATTTCTGTTTTGGTACCAGTACCATATGGTTTTGATTACTAGAGCCTTGTAGTATAGTTTGATGTCAGGTAGTTTGATGCCTCCAGCTTTGAATTTTTTTTTTTTTTTTTTTAGCTTAGTATTGTCTTGGCCATGTGGGTTCTTTTTTGGTTCCATATGAAATTTAAGGTGTTTTTTTTTTTTTATTCTGTGAAGAAGTCAATTGTAGCTTGATGGAGATAGCATTGAATCTATAAATTACTTTGGACAGTATGGCCATGTTCATGATCTTGATTCTTCCTAACCATGAGCATGGAATGTTTTTTCATCTGTTTGTATTGTCTCTTATTTCCTTCAGCAGTAGTTTGTAGTCCTCTTTGAAGAGGTCCTTCCCATCCCTTGTTAGTTGTATTCCTAGGTATTTTATTCTCTTTGTAGCAATTGTGAATGGGATTTCACTCATGATTTGGTTCTCTATTATTGGTGTATAGGAATGCTTGTGATTTTTGCCCATTGATTTTGTATTTTAAGACTTCACTTGTGCTCACTTTGGCAGCACATATACTAGAATTGTGAAAGACTTTGCTGAAGTTGCTTATCAGGTTAAGGAGATTTTGGGCTGAGATGATTTTGATAAAACTCAAAAGCCAACTGTTTGAGACCTCAATTAGATTTGCAAATTTCTTTAATTTTCTCATGTAATGCAGCCATATTACATGATATTCAAGGGTAGAACATTGCACAGGGGATGTAGAGCATGGAGTGTGATGTTGAGATAATTTTTGGAATTTTGCCCACCTCAGTCTGAAATATTACATAGAGCTTTAAAATCAACTCTCTGGCTCATATTTTCAAAAAATTTGAAAATTTTTTGGAGTTTTGTTGTTGTAGAAAACGTATCTCTTTCCAATTATGTTATCTGTAATTGATTTATTTTGTTTATCCTATGCACTCTTTAATAAATTTTAATGCCCTTTAACCATATTGTCTCATAATTCTAATGCATTGCTATATATTTGTAACTAATTTCTTTAGTAATTTAATGTGTATTTATTTGGGTTATTCCTGCGTGTCTTTTTTGTTTGTTTGTGTATTTGCCTTAGACTATCCTTAAATATCTAGAACATAACAGCAAAGCATTGCCTCAACTGCCTATCAACCACTTTGTGTGATGGATGTGCTAGAGCTGTGATAGATAACCCTGCCGTTGTGTTCCCTTTACAATGAAACATTTTCATGCAGCTTAGGAAAATTTCAACCTGCCTGTATCCTTTTAGAAGCTCCAACCATGCAGATATAGTTCAACCTTTAACCAGGAACCCCTCATATATTCTGCTAGAGAGTCTGGAATCTCCCCCATCTCTTCGTGCAGCTCCCTCTTCTTTGTAGCACATGTTCTGCCCCCAAAATTCCGTCAGCTGCAGCAACCTCCTAAACTCAGCAAAGTGGTGGTCCACTTGGGGTTTATCTCTCTGCTTTCAGCTCTAAAGGACCAACTAGGAGAATGCCATATCTATTGAGGAATAACCATGGGGTGCATGTCAAGTAATTACTTTTGCCAAAGAATACAATCTAGAGAAACTCTTTCAATCCCTAGAAATAATTTCCTCGTATGTTTTAATAGTTAACATTTTTACAGTAACCAATCTAGTGCAAATGACTTTCTCATGGCTGCAAGTGGAATTCTTCATTGTAATTTTATACTCAGAAAAAGTAAGTTATTTTAAGAAAAATAAGTGATAAATTATCTGAAGTTATATGATTTAATATCACAATTAAAATATTCAATGGCCCTGAGGATTCCTGAATCCTCGTTCAGAGAATGGGCAAATGAATGATATCATAGAATCCCATAAGCAAGTGGACGTGAATTAGAACAACAATTTCTAAAGGAGACAGAACCTTGTGCTTCATCTGGTGTGAAAATAACAAGCCAGTACTCTTGGGGTGAGTATCCAGTCATTAAGAGTAGATTATGCTTTCTGTAGATTTTGTAGTTATGCATTAGCCACTAAGTAAGGATAAGGAACTACATGAACAACTAGTAAGCTTGTATTTGGTGTAGGAATCTGGTCTAGAGATTTTGGAAATGATTCACACATGGACTCATAAGCCAAACCATCTGTAAAGCAAGGGTATGATTTGTGAAGCATTTCCTGTTATCCATAACCCTAGTGAAACACTGGATCACACACAAAAAATGTTTCTTCCCATGACACTTAAATTATTTATATTCACAGACTCTTGATTTCATTTGTTTCATACTTTATTTCTTGCTTAATTTTTAAATAGTTCTTGGAGTTTTCTTACCAGCTGCTCTTTTCTTCTTTGCATTGGAAGATCAACTACAATGTTTTTGGTTTATATTCATCTAGGCTCCAACCACCACCTGGTACACCTCCCCAATGTGCTTTCTCATTAAATCTTTTCCAAGTGATATAATCTACTGATCTCTTCTACTGATGAAAAACAGAATTTTAGAGTCAGATATTCAGAAGTCACTCTAATAGCTAACAGGAAACATTTTTTGTCACAGTTTTTAGGGATATTATTTAGTTTCATCTATGCATCCATCTTGAGGGTGTGTTTTTTTTTGTCTTAAAAGGAGGAATTATATTAAGTACTATTCGTTTTACTTAATATTTGTTTTCTAGTTGTATTAGTCCATTCTCATACTGCTATGAAGAAATACCCAAAAGTGGGTAATTTATAAAGAAAATGAGGTTTAATGGACTTATTCTTCAACATGGCTGAGAAGGCCTCAATATCATGGTGGAAGGTGAAAGAGGAGCAGAGGCACATCTTACATGGCAGCAGGCAAGACTGTGTGTGCAGGGGAACTGCCCTTTATAAAGCCATCTGATTTCATGAGACTTACTCACTATCACAAGAAAAGCACAGGAAAAACTCACCCCCATTATTCAATTACCTCCTAGTGGGCCCTTCCCACAATACATGGGGATTATGGGAACTACAGTTCAAGATGAGATGTGGGTGGGGACACAGCCAAGCCATATCACTAGTATATAAGTTTTTGAAGATTTTAGCAAAAGAAAACTTTTCGTAGCAAAATTTATCATAAATGCAAAATATGGGATAGAATAAAATATGTCCAGTGGAACCAGGGCCAGAGTGCTCAGAAGCTCCAGATTCCTGATCCCACTAATTTCCTTTTCTTGTGGTCTCAGAGAAGTTTGAAAACAACCAGTAGAATGGATAAGATACTGGTCCAAATTTAGAAAGTAGGTGCTTTAATTCTGAGACAAATCCCTTCAACTCTAGGGCCACTGTTGACATGGCTGATCTTTTTGCCACTGATCTTTCTCATTGGTCAACTAAATGGATAAGAATAAAAAGATGTAAATGACTTATAAGTTCTCGTCAAGCTATGGCATTGTATCAGGGATGACCTATGAATAATTATTTACAAAAATGGCAAAATTTAGAACTTTGGAGATTAATGAATTTTTGTAATCTGAAATGAGAGGAAATATAGCCATAAGTCATTTTCAAGACACCTTTGCTACAATAAGTAAGACCATTCCCTTGGCATTGCAGAACAGCTTAAAACTCCAGCTAAAGTCTGATGACATTCTGTAATCATAAAAATGAATGATGAGAGTGAAAAGATGAATGGCCAATGGCTATAATATATAATAATTGAATTATTTCCTGCCAAAATATCCAGTGTGAATTCATAATGGCATATTATAGGAAGAAAAATTTAATCTTACCATAATCTAGAACATTACATGTATTTTAAGCTCGGGGTTTTCTCTTTTATTCTAGGCTCATTATGCAGAATACAGATGATCTGTAAAGAACCTGAACTTTACATCACTATCACTATCAATGTAGCATCACTTTTTATGTGTCTATGGATATAAATTTTTTAAAATGAGGTGAAAATAACTAGATTTTAATAATTTTTTTAAATAAAACAATTCCTAAATAGCCTCCTAGAGAGCTGGAGATGGCTTTATTCTTCATTTCAGTTTTGCAAGTTTGAAGACCCCTAAATATTTGAGTCTACTTATATGTTTATATCTATCATTTATCAATCTACATCAATTTATCTTTCTATCATTCATCATCTGTCTGTCTATATATCTAATCTTCTGTGGACATATAAACCAGGCAGAGCTATTATATAATTATTCAGTCGTATCAGCATAGTGATAATGGTTTATCTAATTAGTTAGTTAACCAAACTTTAAGTGAATGAAATACACAGCAGTAAGTTTTAAGAGGAACAGGAGACATTGTTATAAGAGTGGCCTTTGGATAGAATGGTTTTCACTAAGATAAGGAAACATAGGCCCAGAGTAATTGTGAATTCTATGTCTCTGCTCAGGTAGATGGTGATGTGGGTTTAGCAATGCCTCAAAAAATCTTTAAGTACCTCATCTAACATGTCCCAAGACTCAACTTGGTATTTATTTTTAATTTATGTTCAAATAGACAAAGCTTTTTAAAATGTTGCTAAAAATATTACTTTTTTTTAATGTTTCTCTATAAACACTCATCTCATCTTTTTTCATTAATTCAAACATTCTTACAAATATGTACTTAGCAACATGTAAGCCACATACTATTTTAAGTATTGCTGACATAGTAATGAACTAATCTTTATGCCTATGTGGAATTTATTTTCTGACATGTTCCTAAGTGGTAGTATTTGACTGGCTGATGAATGGGATAATTCTCTTAGACACATGTACATTGTCCCATGGCTGCTAATGGGACAATTCTCTTAGATGTATGTACATTCCTTTTATCTTCTGTTTGCACTTTTTACAGCTTTGATGGACTCAATTCTCTGTGCCGTGTGAAACCTCTATTTTAAATTATATTTATTTTCATTGCTTGAGACATGCAAACTACTTCCATATATATTGAAAACCCACCTGTAACATACTCAAGCTTGTAACTTTTCTTGCCCTAGAATTAGTAGTCTGCTTTTCTAAGTTAAATTTTTTGTTTTCTTTGGCTCCTTAGGACCATTTCCCTTCTATGTTTGAATATGTAACAATATAATAGAACTGAGTTATGCAATATTTAAACAGAGTATCTAACTTTTTCATGACCTATGCCAAGAGGTTTATGATAAACACGAAGCTTTCTGGACTACTTTAAGTCACATGAACCTAATAACTCTGCAAGAACCTGAAATCTCCTTGCCACACTCCCAAAAATATTTTTGTGACAATTCTTGTGCTTAAACTGTAGTTTAAAAAGGATTAAACCCATAAGTATCCTCCTTCAGCATGTTTCTATTTGTATCCCTGAGATACAGAGATGTGGAGATTCTACAGTATTAGAGTTATAAACCTGCTGCAGCTGCAGGGTACATAAATATCCTGGAACCACCCAGCTTTCTGGTAAGCAGAAATCTTTTGGCAGCAAAGGAATATCTGTTGGCCAGCACTGAACTTCGGAGTGTGTGGCTGCCTCCTGATTTCTTGCCCTATAGCCCATTTCCAGTTGCTGCATAATCATCAAGCACAGTAAAAAATCAAAACAAATACTTCCTTAGGTTGATATTTTTCCAGTTTTACACCCAGCAGGTAAGCAAACATTCGTCAATTTTCTCACAGTAGGCTCACTTCCAATGTCAAAGAACTGATTATAGAGATTTCTTTGAATCTACTAGAAAGGAAAGATGTAGGTCTGGGTTGCATAGTTGTTACAACTTTGCTGAAAACGCTCTGAGATTTCTCCTGCAAAGAAAACTGTACATGAACCTCTCTAGGTCATTCAGTCACTGGTGGTATGTACACATATAGCTGTTCTATAGAGCTCCAGCAGTGCCCTGGTCCTGAGTCTTGATCTTAGAAGTTAAATCAAAGCATTACCCATGTGTTCAGCTGGTTGTTCAATGCTTGCATTCATTCCTCTCAAAGTAATACTCCAATTTAAAACATAGTAGTGATAGAAATTAAGTTACTATTCACAAATTCATATTCACAAGGTCTATGAGCAGGGGCAAGGTTTTACCCTTCTTTTTCATTTACGTTACATATAACTGATTCTAATCAATAAAGTATTCTACTTGTACTTATATAGGACTTTGAATATTCTTATTACTGTATTTAGTATATGGATATTTTTAGTGATGCCTGTGCTTTCCATCCTAGATTGTAAGATTTTCAAAAGTAGAAAACATGTCTTGGACATCTCTGAAACTAAAATATCAAGAATAAGATAGCTTGTAATGAATGTTCAATATATATTTCTTAGCATCTTCAATTGGGAACAGTCAGTAACCAGATACACTTTGTACATAGGATAATCTGTATACGTTACTATTTACTCATGTGTATATGTGTTTATAGTAATCATTGCATTCAAACATTACTTGCACTATTTCTCTTGCTAATATTGGCAAGTTTCCAAACAGGAATCAGAAATAATACACTAGTTATATCAAACATTCCACATACTTAGTAGGAATTGGGGCCGTGGTTCACTCAGAGTATTTTCATTTTATATCTGATATCTGTGGTTATAAGAGAAATAGTGTCAAGTGAAACTGAAAATACGTCTGTTAATTTGTTTGTTCATATATCTATTCTCAGTTTCTAATATCTACTGGATGCCCCAATAATTTTGATATATTCATTATTATTTCATATCTACTGAACAATAATGGGAAAGAGATAATTGGCTTTATAAAATTTTTTACAAGTAACAGTTGAATATATTATCCTTAAAATATCATAAATGAGTGTAAGTTTTCTTTTATTACCTCATTTCTGCAGTTATGAATTACTATGATAGCTGAGGAAACAGTCTCTTATCCTTGTGTTTTCTTTTTATACTAAGCTCTTTATGGTTTCATCCAGCCTGTACAAAAATAGCAGCACTACGTAAATGATATCCAAATCTATGTTTGTAATTGTGAACACTTACCTTCACCACAAACTTCGAAAAATAGCCACAGAGATTTCCAAGATAAATAAAACTATAACAACCACTCAACCCAGCAATCCCACTACTGACTAACCAAAAGAAATCATTGTATAAAAGGACATCTGCACCCTTATGTTACCTCAACACTATTGACAAAAGCAAAAACATGGAATCAACCTACATGCCCGTCAATGGCTGATTGAATGAAGAAAATGTGGTGAATATACACCATAGAATATCATGCAGCCATAAAAAAAATCATATCCTAGGTAGCACTATGGATAGAGCAGGAGGCCATTATCCTAAGTGAGATAATTCAGAAACAGAAAATCAAATACCACATGTTCTCACTTAACATGGGGGATCTAAACAATTGATACACAGGGACATAAAGATGGAAAAAACAAACCCTGAGGACTCCGAAAGGCAAGAGAATATAAGAAGAGAATACAGGTTGAAAAATTACCTATGGGGAACCATGTTCACTTACTAGATAATGGTAACATTTAGCAGTATACTAGCAGTCTAAATGTTGCCATTATAAAATGCATCCACATAACAAACCTGCACATGTAAACCTTAAATCTAAAAAATTAAAAAGTAAAAAATAAAAATAACTACATATTTATTGTCACTAATTCAATGTCAGCTTAAACATAAATTTTCCAAAACTACACTAGTACTCTTCTTCCTTCAAAACCTATCTCCTCCCACATCCTTTGCCACCTTATTGATGTAAACTTTATTTTGTATTGCTCGGTAGAAAATATTATCATTTTTCTTGAATACTGTTTCTCTTGCAGCATAAATTCAATCAATGGTGAATTGAATCTGCTCTATTTTTCTCTATTTCTAAATAGTACTGGCCTCTTTTGTTCTCATCCATTTAAAATTTTTTTTTTCACTGAAGCATTTAAGAATTCATTAAAGTCACTAGTACTTCTTCCTGAAATGCTCCATCACACATCTCGTAAGAACAAGGGCATTCATCCTATATAACCATGAAGTAAATATCTCATTCAAGCCGGGCACGGTGGCTCATGCCTGTAATCCCAGCACTTTGGGAGGCCAAGGCAGGTCAAGAGACCGAAACCATGCTGGCCAACACCAACGTAGTGAAACCCTGTTTCTACGAAAATACAAAAATTAGCTGGGCATGGTGGTGGTGTGTGCCTGTAGTCCCAGCTACCCCGGAGACTGAGGCAGGAGAATTACTTGAACCCAGGAGGCTGAGGTTGCAGTGAGCTGAGATCGGCCACTGCACTCCAGCCTAATGCCTGCTGACAGAGCGAGACTCTGTCTCAAATAAATAAATAAATAAATAAATAAATAAATAAATAAATATCTCATTGAGAAAACTGAATCTTAATACAATGGTTTTATGTAATATACAGTGCATATTTCAATTTTCCTAATTTTTCCAATCATATTCTTTATTGCTTTTGGTTTGTTTTTTAAATTCAAGATCCATTAAAAAAAGAAAATAATTATACATTGCATCCAATTGTTATGTCTCATCAAATCATTACTCAGCCTTTATATCTTCGGGACAGAGCTATTCTTCCTATTATCTTTATTAATGTCAAGTATTGACCATTCATCATCCACTCCAGTGTTATCATCCAAGTTACATTCTCCATTATTTCTCATCTATTTCTGTGTTGGGTTTATGATTAAAGTTAATACTTCCACACATCACTTCCTACAGTATAACTTCAAAATAAGAGATGGAGTATCTTACGGAGAGTGATGTTAATTACCTTATCAAAATCCTACAAGTATTCTACACTTCATGTAACATAAAATCAAAGTTCCTGCAATTGCTCTCAAGGTCTCATAAGGTCTAGACATACTTTTTTTCTCATAGAATATATATTTTTACATAATATGTAGAATATCAGGAACATATACATTAAGAATAACATATAACAAATACATAACACATTATAATATCTTAATTTCTTATAATATACAATATTATAAATAAAATGCAAATGTATTATATGAGAAATGTGTGCATATGTATTTATATATATGTATACATACTTATATCTGTATAGACCTTGTTTAACCTTGAGCAATTGTAAGAATTTAATTTTACAATGCATCTGAATTCAGAAAGATATCTATATACATGCACAGAAACATATGTCCATAAATATGTACATTTATGGACGTACATATATATGTATAGCATCAATGACTACTACTCTTTCAATTGTTCCCACCAGTAACATTATCCTTTTTGCTATTTCTTAAATACATCAGGCACATTTTGCAATTTTTCACCTTAAAGAATATTTCCCTTCAATTTTCTCTTAGTATCCTCCCAGTGATTTTCCAAACATGAAGTGTAATTTTTTTCTGATTTTTTGTTGCTCAATTAAAATAACTCATTTAAAAGTTCCGCATTGGCTGTCCTTTGTAGGACATGACTGCTCGTTAGAGTTACTGTTACAGAACTGGAATTCTAAGAGAAAAGTGATGATAAAATCCTGCAGTAATAGAGGCCACATGTTAATACTTAACCATGAAGAAAAGGGCAGACACATTAATGTAATGCAAGGCTACAAATAATTGCAAACAGTAGGGTATGTGCCATCAAAAAGAGCAATGGGGATGGTTATTACAACATTATTCTGAGGGGCAGCATAAAAGGGCAACCAAAAAGAGTATTGCTCAATTTATGTAAACAAAAGAAATCTAGAATAAATGATCAAACGTGAGCCTAGAGAAGGCATTCTAATAAAATGTCACAGCCCCTTGTCCAGGTGCTGAGGTTTATGCAGTGTTCAGATTCGGAACTACATGACTGGTTGAAGGCCAAGCCTTCCTAAGAAAGGACCCTGCAACACAATGTCAAATGTAACTCCTAATGATACTGCCAGTTTTTCTCCAAAGGATCCTAAGCCATTTAATCTGTTTAAGAACAAAAACCTTTCAGTGACTGTTAGAAATAGACTATAAATAGTCACAGATACTGGGGAACCTGAGTGTTATCACAGCATCTTTTAGAGTTGGGACATATGGGTGCCAAGTTCTAAATGAATCCAGTGCTAATTGTAATGTGGAAGGGAAGTGCTGGGAAAGGCATGGTTTCTTTAACTGATATGGAAGGAGGCAGGGAAGTCCTGGGTAGAGGAGGGCATGGTCTCTGGCTAGGACTCCACTCCCATGGACCTAGGTGAGGATCAGCATTTTTTGTTTTCCTGCCCAAATGTTGCATTTCCAAAGACCACCGGGCATCATGCTACCTGACTTCAAACTATACTAGAAGGCTACAGTAATCAAAACAGCATGGTACTGGTACCAAAACAGAGATATAGACCAATGGAACAGAACAGAGGCCTTGGAGGCAACACCACACATCTACAACCATCTGATCTTTGACAAACCTGACAAAAATAAGCAATGGGGAAAGGATTCCCTGTTTAATAAACGGTGTTGGGAAAACCAGCTAGCAGTTCGCAGAAAGCAGAAACTGGACCCCTTCCTGACACCTTACCCTAAAATTAACTCCAGATGGATTAATGACCTAAACATAAGACCTGACATGATAAAAACCCTGGAAGAAAACCTAGGCAGACACTTTTCAAAAGAAGACTTATATGAGGCCAACAAACATGAAAAAATGTTCATCATCACTGATTATTAGAGAAATGCAAATCAAAACCACGTTGAGATACCACCTCATGCCAGTTAGAATGGTGATCATTAAAAAATCTGGAGACAACAGATGCTGGAGAGGATATGGAGAAATAGGAACACTTTTACACTGTTGGTGGGAGTGTAAACTAGTT
>CAUYLG010076614.1:0-55452 GCA_963573385.1 Cacajao melanocephalus
CTAGCCTGGGCAGTAGAACAAGAATCCTGTTCTCTCTCCCTCTTTTTCTTCCTCTTTCTTTCTCTCATACATTCTTTTTCTTTCTTTCTTTCACTCTCACTTTCTTTCCTCTCTTTTTCTTTCTTTCAAAAAAAAATTAAAAAAAATACATTATCATAAAGTTTTATTGCATAAATATATTTAAAATTAGGATGATATTGATAGTGATTTAGTATCCTAATTTTTTTACTGAACATTATATCATTAGTATTTTCTGATAAGCCTTTGACTTTAAAAAGATTAATTTAAATGGTCAAGCTATATTAAAAAAAAAAAAGAATTTCTGAACTTGCAGACAAGTTTGAAATACTACAAACAGAAAAATAAGTAAATAAAAAGAATGAAGAAAGCCTATGAGATGTATGGAGCACTATTTAGCAAATAAATATTCATACTATGAGTACTGCAGAAGAATAAAAGAAGAAATAAAGGTAAGAAGAACATATTTAATGAAATAATAGCAGAAAACTTCCCAAGGTTTGGAGAGAGTTGGACATCCAGGTCTAGGTAGCTCGAGGAAGCACAAAGAAATTCAACCCAAAGAGGTCATCTTTGTGACACATTATAGTTAAATTATTAAAAGTCAAAAAGAAAAAAAAATTTTGATCCAGTAAGGCCAGATTTTTTTTAAAACTTATATATGTCCTTGTTAAAAAAAAAAAAAGAAAAAAAAAAGAAAAGGAAAAGAAACAAAGATTTTTAAGAGAAGCAAGAGGCAAGAGAAAAGTTTCAGGTCACAAATGAAATAATCCTCATTAAACTAACAGAATACTTCTCAGCAGAAGCCTTAAAGGCCAGGAAAAAATAGGATAATATATTCAAAGTACTAAAACAAACAAACTGCCAAGCAAGAATATTATACTTAGCAAAGCTATCCTTCAGAAATGAAGAACAAAATCTTTTGCAGACAAGCAAACACTGAGGAAATTCATCACCACTAAACCAGCTTTATGGAAAATGCTCAAGGTAGTCTTACATCTGGAAGTACAAACACCATCATGAAAACATGTAAAACTGTAAAATTCACTGGTAGCTGATACACAAAAGGAGAAAGAGAATCTAATCTTATCACTACAGAAAAGACCCAATAGCAAAGTAAACAATAAGATGAAGTAAAGAACAAATGATTAATAAAATAAACAGAAAATAATCAATAAAATGACAGGAGTAAGTTTTCATCTATCAAATTTTGAATGAAAATTTGAAGATACAGATGGGCTGAGTGGATTAAAAAAGAAGAACTAACTATATGCTGCCTGCAAGAAACTTATCCCACCTGTAAAGACCCATAGGCTGCAAGTGAAGGAATAGAAAAAGATATTCCATGCAGTTGGACACCAAAACAAGTAAGAGTAGCTATGCTTATAGCAGGTAAAACAGACTTCATGTTAAAAACTGGAAAGAGACAAATAAAGACATTATATGATAATAAAGTGATAAATTCAACAAGAGAATATTTCAGTTAAAAGTGTGTATACACCCAAAACTGGATTGCCCAGGTATATAAAGCAAATACTATTAGATCTCAAGGGAGAGATAGATCTCAATACAATAATAGTTGGGGACTTCAACACCCCAACAGATCATCTAGACAGAAAATCAACAAGAAACATTGGACTTAAACTGCACCATAGACCAAATAAACCTAACAGACATTTACATAACATTTCACCCAATAGCTGAGAAATACATATTCTTTTCATCAGCACATGGAACATTCTTCAGGATTGACCATATGTTAGGACACAAAACAAGTTTTAAAAATCAAAATCATATGAAGTATCTTATTTGACCACAGTGGAATATAGCTAGACATCACTACCAAGGGAAACATTCAAAATTATACAAATATGTGGAAATTAAACAACAAGCTCCTGAGTGATCAATAAGTGAAAGAAATTGAGAATAAAATTTAAAAATTCCTTGAAATAAATGAGAATGGAAACATAGCCTACCAAAATCTATGGGACCCAGCAAAAGCATTGTTAACAGGCAAGGTTTTAGCACTTAATGTCTACATCAAAAGCCTAGAAATATTTCAAATAAACAACCTAATGAAGCATCTTGACTAACTAGAAAAGCAGGAACAAAACACACCTAAAGTTAGTAGAAGAAAAGAAATAATGAAGATCAGAGGAGTAAAATAAATTGAGACTAAAAATTGCAAAAGATCAAACAATAACCTGTTTTTTAAAAAAGATAAACATAATTGAACAAACCATTAGCCAGACTAAGAAAAATTATGGACGGCCCAAATAAATAAAATCAGTAACAAAAAGAAGATGGCACAATGAATACTACAGAAATACAAAAAAATAATCATTAGAGAGTACTATGAATGTACATGCCAATAAATTTGAAAATCTAGAGAAAATGGATAAATTCCTGGACATATACAACCCACCAAAATTGAACTAAGAATAACTAGGAAACTTGAACAGACCAATCACAAGTAACAACAGTGAGTCAGTAATAAAAAGTCGTTCAACAAACAAAAGTTCATGAATGGATGGCTTTGCCACTGAATTCTACTGAAACTTTAAAAAAGAATTAATACCAGTTCTCAAACTACTCCAAAAAATTGAAGCAGAGTGGTTTTTTTTCCAAACTTATTCTATGATGCCATCCTAACTTTAATACCGAAACCAGACAACACAAGCAAAAAAGGGCCAATATCCCTGATGAACATAGATGCAAAAATCCTCAATAAAATACCAGCAAACCAAACCCAACAACATATCAAAATGATAATAACCATGATCAAATTGGATTTATCCCAAGAATCTAAGAATAATTCAACATAAGCAAATCAATAAACATCATACTTTAACACCAATAGAATAAGGGACAAAACCCATGATCATCTCAATACAGAAAAAGCTTTTGATAATATTTAACATCACTTTATGATGAAAACTTATAATAAATTACATATAGAAGCAAAGTACCACAATATAATAAAGGTCATATATGATAAATTCACAGCTAACATCCTACTGAATGGAGAAAAGTTGAAAGCTTTTTCTCTAAGAACTGGAAAAAGACATGTCGCCCACTCTCACCACTCTTGATCAACATAGTACTGGAAGTCCTAACCAGAGCAATTAGGCAAGAAAAAGAAATAAAAGATATTCAAATTGAAAGGAAAAAGTCAAATTGTCCCTTTCTGCAAATAACATAATCTTATATATAGAAAAATGGACTCTACCAAAAAACTCTTAGAAAGAATAAATGAATTCAATAAAGCTGCAGGATACAAAACTAGCATACAAAAATCTGTAGCATTTCTATGTATGAGCAAGAAACTGGCTGAAAAAGAAATCAAGGAGGAAATTCCATTTACAGTAGCTGCAAAAACAGCAAAATACCTAAGAATAAATTTAACCAGGAAGGTGAAAGACCGCTGCAAGAAAAACTACAAAATACTGATGAAAGACATTGAAGAGCATATAAAGAAAATACTTGTAAACTGAATCCAGCAGCACATCAAAAAGCTAATCCATCATGATCAAGTAGGCTTTATTCCTGGGATACAAGGTTGATTCAACAAACATAGATAAATAAATGTGATTCACCACATAAACAGGGGCAAAAACCACATGATTATCTCAATTGATGTAGAAAAGGCTTTCAATAAAATTCAACATCTCTTTCTGTTAAAAACTCTCAATAAACTAGGTTTTGAAGGAATGTGCCTCAAAATAAAAGCCATCTATGACAAACCCACAGCCCACATTATACTTACTGGGCAAAAGCTGGAAGCATTCCCCTTTAAAACTGACACAAGACAAAGATGCCCTCTCTTACCATTCCTATTAGACATAGTATTGGAAGTCCTGGCCAGAGCAATAGGCAGGAGAGAGAAATAAAGGGCATCTGAAGAGAAAAAGAGAAAGTCAAACTATCCCTGTTTACTGACGGCATGATCTTGTATCTAGAAAACCCCATAGTCTCAGCTCAAAAGGTCCTTCAGCTGATAAACAATTTTAGCAAAGTCTCAGGATATGAAATCAACATGCAAAAATCACCAGTATTCCCATACACCAAAAACAGCCAAGCCAAAAGCCAAATCAGAAATATAATCCCACTCACAATTGCCACAAAAAGAATAAAATATCCAGGAATACAGCTAGCCAGGGAGATGAAAGATCTCTACAATGAAAATTACAAAACATTGCTCAAAGACATCAGTGATAACACAAACAAATGGAAAAACATTCCATGCTTATGGATAGGAAGAATCAATATCATTAAAATGGTCATACTACCCAAAGCAATTTACAGATTCAATGCTGTTCCTATCAAACTATCAGTGACATTCTTCACAGAACTAGAAAAAAACTATTTTAAAATTCATATGGAACTGAAAAAGAGTCTGAATAGTCAAGGCAATCCTAAGCAAAAGAAGAAAGCTGAAGGTATTGCATTACACGACTTCAAACTATTAATATACCACAGGGCTTCAGTAACCAAAACACCATGGTACTGGTACAAAAACAGATGCCTAGAGCAATGGAACAGAATGAAGAGCCCAGAAATAAGGCCACACATCTACAAAAATCTGATCTTTGATAAAGCTGACAAAAACAAGCAATGGGGAAAGGCTCCCCATTCAATAAATGACGCTGGGATAACTAGCTAGCCATATGAAGAAGATTGAAACTGGACTCCTTTCTTACACTATATACAAAAATCAACTCAAGATGGATTAAAGACTTAATCCAGGCCTATAAATATTCTGAAAGACAACCTAGGCAATACCATTCTGGACAGAGGAACTGACAAAGATTTTGTGACAAAGATGTCAAAAGCAATCACAACAAAACCAAAAATTGACAAATGGTATTGAATTTAACCAAAGAGCTTCTGTACAGCAAAAGAAACTACCAACAGAGTAAACAGACAACCTACAGAATGGGAAAAATATTTACAAACTAGGCATCTGACAAAGGTCTAATATCCAGCATCTATAAGAAATTTAAACAGATTTATAAGAAAAATAAAAGCCCAGCCCTATGAAAAAGTAGGCAAAGGACATGAACAGAAAATTTTCAAAAGAAGACATACATGTGGCTAAAAACATATGAAAAAAGTTCAATGTCACTGATTTTTAGAGAAGTGCAAATGAAAACCACAATGTGAAACTATCTCACATCAGTCAGAATGGCTATTATTAAAAAGTCAAAAAAGATGCTGAAAATCTTGCAGAAAAAAGGAAATGTGTATACACTCTTGGTTGGAGTCTAAATTAGTTCAACCATTGTGAAAAGTAGTGTGGTGATTCTTCAAAGAGCTAAAAACAGACTACCATTCTACCTAAAAATCCTACTCCTGAGTGTATACCCAGAGGAATATACATTATTCTACCATAAAGACACAGGCACACATATGTTCATTGCAGCACTACTCAAAATAGTAAAGACGTAGAATCAACCTAAATGCCCATCAACAGCAGATTGGATAAAGAGAATGTGGTACACATACACCATGAAATACTATGCAGCCATAAAAAGAACAAGATCATGTCCTTTGTAGGAACATGGATGGAGCTAGAAATCATTTCCTTAGCAAACGAATTCAAGAACAAAAAATCAAACACAGGTGTTTTCATTTAAAGTGAGAACTAAATGATGAGAACATATTGCCATAAAGAGAGGAACAACAGACACTGGGGCCTACTTGAAGGTAGAGGGTGGGAAGAGAGAGAGGATCAGAAAAAATAACTATTGGGTACTAGGCTTAGTACCTGGGTGATGAAATAATCTGTACAGTGAACCCCTGTGACGTAAATTTACCTATAAAACAAACGTGCACATGTACTCCTGAACCTAAAATAAAAGTTTAAAAATATAAAATAAATAAATAAATAATAGAAGAGAAATTGAAGAGGATAGAAGCAAGTAGGACATCCTTTGCTCATGAATCAGAAGAATTAATGTTAAAATTGTCATACTACCCAAAGCAATCTATGGATTCAATGCAATCCCTATCTAAATACCAATGACAACCTTCATAGCAACAGAAAAATATAACTTTAAAATTTGTATGGAACCACAAGACCCTGAATAGACAAAACAATCCTGAACCAAAAAACAAAGCTAGAGGTATCACACTTCCAGACCTCAAAATATACTATAAAGCTGTAGTAATCAAAATAGCATAATAGTAGACTATAAACAGACACATAGAGTAATGGAACAGAACAGAGAGCCCAGAGATAAATTTATGCACTTCTAGCCAACGATTCTTGACAAGATCACCAAGAACACACATCATAGAAAGGACAGTCTCTTCAATAAATAGTGCTAGGAAAACTGGATATCTATATGGAGAAAATAAAACTAGAACCCCAGCTCTATACAAAAATCAACTCAAAATGTATTAAAGACCTGAAGCGATAAAACTACTGGAAGAAAACATAAGGAAAATATTTCAGGACACTAGTCTGGGGAATTACTTTATGAATAAGGCCTCAAAAGCACAGGCAACAAAGGCAAAAATAAACCAGTGGGATTATAGAAAACTAAAACCTTGTGTACAGCAAATAAAACAATCAACAGAGTAAAAAGACAACCTACAGAATGGGAGAAAATATTTGCAGACTATTCATTCAACAGGGGATTGATCCAGAATATACAAGGAATTCAAACATCTCAACAGAAAAAAATCCCAAACAATATAATTTAAAAATGGACAAATGATCTAAACAACATTTATCAAAAGAAGACATACAAATGGCCAACAAATATATTAAAAATGCTCAACGTCACTAGTCATCGGGAAAGTGCAATCAAAACCACTATGAAAGATCATCTCACTGCAGTGATGTCTGTTATCACAAAGACAAAAAAATAACAAATGCTGTCCCAGGTACGGAGAAAAGCAAAGGCTTATGCTGTTGATGGAAAAGCTGTTGATGGAAATAGTGCAATTACTGTGGAAAATATGGAGAACAGCATGGGGCTCCTCAAAAAACTACAAATAAATCTGTCATATAATCTAGTAATATCACAACGTAGAATTTATCCAAAGGAAAGAAAATCATTATATTGAAGAGATATTTGCACTCCCATCTTTATTGCAGCACTACTCACAATAGCCCAGATACAGAATCAACCTAGATGTCTAACAAGGGATAAATGGATAAAGAAAATATGGTATATATATATATATACAATAAAATACTACTCAGTCATAAAAAATGAATGAAATCCTGCTATTTGCATCAGCATGGGTGGAGCTAGAAGACATCATATTAAGTAGAACAAATTGAGGACAGAAAGATAAATACTGAATGTTCTCACTCCTGTGTGGAAGCTAAAATAAGTTGATCTCAGAAGTAAGTAAAGCAAAGGATACAAGAAGGCTGGGAGGAGTAAGGAGAAGGGAGGTTTAAGGAGAGATTTATTAAAGCAGGAGTTCCCAAGCTTTTTGGCAGCAGGCACTGGTTTTGTGGAAAACAATTTTCCATGGACAGTGGGTGGGGGATGGTTTCAGGATGAAACTCTTCCACCTCTGATCATCAGGCATTAGATTCTCATAAGGCGCACACAACCAAGATCCCTTGCATGCACAGTTCACAATAGGGTTTGCGCTTCTATGGGAATGTAGTACCGCCACTGATCTGACAGGAGGTGGACGTCGGGCAGTAATGCTTGCTCACCCACGGCTCAGCCCGGTTCCTATCAAGCCACAGATTGGTACCAGTCAGTGGCCCGGGATGTGGGGACCCCATTTAAAGACAGAAGATGACAACTAGATTGGAATAATGTGTTCTATGCCACTGTAGGTTCACTATAGTCAACAATAATATATTACATATTTTCAGATGGCTAGGAGGCTAGGAGGATATTGCATATTTCCAACAGAAATAAATGATAAATGATTGAGATGATGGATATGCTAATTGTCCTGATCTGATCACCATACATCATATGTATCAAAACATCATTATGTGCCCCATGAATATGTATGACCACTGTCAATTTAAACAAAAAACAAAACAAATGAACAAAAGCCCTTTGGAAATGAACCTGAAATGATCTATTAAAGCTGAAGATAACACATACCCTATGACCCAACAAATCTATTCTTAAATCTTTTCTTACATATATACCTAACGGAAACCCATGTACATGTGCAACAGGATACATGGACAAGTAATCTATTATAATTCTTTCTTATACAGTTAAAAAAAAAAAGGCAAATCTAAACTACTGTTTAGCAACATGTAGGAGAAAAAGAAAATCAGGACCACAAAAGACAGGATTGTGGTTACTGATGGGGAAGAGAGACGGGGTTATCAACAGGAAAGGCATATGGGAGACTTCCAGGATGCTGCCAATGCTCCTTTTTCTGGTCTAGGTTGCAGTCAGCATATCAGTCAGGGTTCTCCAGATAAATAGAAATAATAGAAAATCTATCTATCTATCTATCTACCGATCGTCTATCTATCTATCTATCTTCTATCTATCTAACTAGATATGGAGAGAAATTTATTACGAGGAATTGGCTCACACATTTATGGAGGCTGAGAAGTTCTATAATATGCTGTTTGCAAGCTGGAAACCTAGGAAAGCCAGTGATGCAATTCCAGTTTTAATCAGAAGGCCTAAGAAGCAAGGAAACTAATGGTGTAAGTATCAGTTCAAGGATAAGCGAAATGAATGTCCCATCTCAAGCAGGCAGGTAGGAAGAAAAAGGAACAAATTCCTCCTTCCTCTGCATTTTCCGTTCTATTCAGGCTCTCAGGAGACTGGATGATGGCCACTCCTATTGGAGAGGCAATCTACTCCTCTGAGTCCACTGATTCAAATGCCAATCTCATCTGGAAATACCCTCACAGATATACCCAGAAACAATATTTAATCTGGACACCCTGTGGCACAGTGAACTTGCCACATAAAATTAACCATAACAGTCAGCAAACTTCTTCTGTAAAGGGCGAGATGGTAGTTATTTTAGGCTTTATAAACCATATGGTTTTCATCACAACTACTCAACTCTACCATAATAGCCTGAAAGTAGACATATACATTATGCAAAAGCATTGGCATGGGTGTATTCCAATAAAATTCACTTACAAAAAATGGCAGTGGAATGCATTCAGCCCATGGGCCATATTTGTCAACCCCTGTGATAGGTAATGTCCTGTGGGTGTGCTGTATGCAATTTGTATATATGCCATATGTCACAAAAAGAATGAAGGAGTCAGACCCAAGAAAGAAATTGAGCCCAAGTACTATGTTTGAGGTTTGTGGAGTCAGACAGCCAGGGTGTGACTTGTGCTTTACCCACTCACAAGGCATTGGGCCTTGGGCACCATGAATAATGCACACCTGTGAACTACAGTCATGGTAGCACCCATCTGATTTGAGGATTAACTGACAGATAAGGTTAGGCGTTTAGTAAAACTCCTAGCACATATTAGCTCAAGATTTTTTTTTCCTCTTAGATAAGAGGGTCATTAAAACATGTTCAACCATACTTACCAAGACTTTAAAAATGCACTTGTTTCTTGCTGTAGGCAAAATTAGCTCCTACAGAAGAAATTTATGGAATAGGAAATATACATAATCTCTTCTATACATAATGTGGAAAAATCACAAGTAAACATAGTATGTTGCCTACTATTTCTTGGAAAGCACTTTTTCCTTAGCATACTTTGAGTGCTAAGCAGAGTACTCGTAAAAAAATTTTTAAGTGTATTCCATATGTAAATTATGAGAGGAGAAAATAGAGTGAAGGAAAAAGTTCACTCCTGATTCTCAAACCAGAATGACTATGCTTTATTTCTCAGGGAAGTCTTATTGAAGGGGTAAAAGCTGACCATTCACAAAACGGTAGGTGGGCATAGTAGGTAGAATAACGGTCCCTGAGATTTCCACAACCTAATTCCCTGAAACTGTGAATACGTTACCTTATGTGGTAAAAGCTGTAATTAAGCTAAGGATCTTGAAGTAGGGAGAACAGTCTGGATTACGCAGGTGTTTTCAAAGTAATCAGAAGGATCTTTACAGGTGAAAGAGTGACACAGAAAGGTCAGAGCGAGAGAGAAATTTGAAGATACTATGCTGCTGGCTTTAAAGATTGAGAAAGGGCCTCCAAGCCCAGGAACATAAGGTCTTTAGAAGCTGGAAAAGGCAAGAAATGGATTTTCTCCTATAGCCTAACACAGCCCTGCAGTCATTTAACATTAACCCAGTAAAAATCATTTCAGACTTCTGACCTTCAGAACTCTATCATAAACGTGTTGTTTTAAGCCACTAAGTATATGGTAATTTCTTATAGCAGCAATGAGAAACTCATAGCACTGTGTAACGGACAGGGTGTTCAGTTGAGCTAAACATAGCTCCTTAAACTGCCCTGCCATTTATTTTATTATGTATTTTTTTAGATGAAGTCTCACTCTTGTCACCCCGGCTGGAGTGCAATGGTGTGATCTCGGCTCACTGCAACCTCCACCTCCTAGGTTCAAGCAATTCTCCTGCCTCAACTTCCCTAGTAGCTGGGATTACAGATGCCTGCCACCAGGCTCTGCTAATTTTTGTATTTTTTTTTTTTTTTAGTAGAGACGGGTTTCACCATGTTGGCCAAGCTGGTCTCGAACTCCTGACCTCAAGCGATCCGCCCACCTCAGCCTCCGAAACATTTTTATATTGAAAAAGTGCTTATTAATGACCCCCTGAGTAACAGGCACTAGAGTTATAAAGTTGAATAAACTTAGCCCCAGTTCCCAAAGAGCCTACAGTATAGCACAGTTGGAAAACTGTCTAGTGTTTCTGCACATCTTGTGAGCAGAGGCACTGATTGCCTTTGTTCAAGACTGTCACTTCAAGAATGTCTGTAAAATGAACAACTTTGAATTGTAAAGATAGTATCTCCCTCCAGAGCAAAGGGCAGACATGCTTACAGTTCAATGGAAAAAATTCGGGATCCCTATGCTCAAGATTCCTCTCTTGTCAGGCAACCTTGACAAGACTCATGTGAATGTATCATCTTGTTCTCTTTGTGTCATCCTGTGGAAACTGGGATAGGAAAATCATCTCAAGAGCATGCTGATACTCTGGTTGCTGCTATTGCTGAGTAATAAACTGTCTATTATTCTCTAACCCAGGTATTTTGTGTCTTAGCATCCATGAGCTGTATAGGTTAACTTGTTAGCTTGCAAATAGAAAAATCTCAGACTCTTCACAGTTATAGTTAAACAAAACAATGCACACATCTTTATGAACCTCATGGGTCAGGGTCTCCTAAACATGTTTATAATAGAAATGGAAAAGAAAGAGATACTATATGTATTAGATACTTTATAAATACTCTTACTACGTTTTCATACTACTCTAAGATTTATTTTAACAGCCATGTAGATATCCTGTTTACTTATGATTCAGATAAGAATGGCCCACCACACTCCAATTATCTCCCCCATTACGTCCTTAAGAAAATCCAGGGTACCCAGAAGATGCCAGAGCAGTGGTTTTCAAAGGCAGTCATTTCCCCCCTTAATATCGTTTGGATGTTTGTCCCCTACAAATCTGATGTACTGCAATCCCCCATGTTGGAGGAGGGCCCTGGTGGGAGGCATTGGAATCATGGCAGCTGATCCCTCATGAATGACTTAGCCATCCCCCTTGGTGATGAGTGATTTTTTGCTTTAGTAGTTCATGTGAGATCTGGTTGTTTAAAAGAGTCTGGACCTCCTCCCTCCCTCTCTTGCTTCTGCTCTAGCCATGTGATATGCCAACTCCCCCTTTGTCTTACACCATGATTATAAGCTTCCTGAGGCCTTCACCAGGAATGGATGCTGGCGCCATGCTTCCTGTACAGCCTACAGAACCGTAAGCCAATTAAACCTCCTTTCTTTATAAATTACCCTGTCTCAGGTATTCCTTTCTAGTGACACAAAACAGACTAATATGCCCTCCATTTGGCAATGGCTGAAGACGTTTTTGATATTCACAACTTAAGGTTGGAGTGTTAGTGGTATCTAGGGTGTCAGGAATACTACTAAACATTCTACAATGACTATGACAGCCTCCATAAATACTTACCTAGTCTAAAATGCCAGTAATGCTGAAGTTGAGAAACTCTGCCCTGGAGTATAATCATCTCTGACTCTCATTTCTGACTCCATTGATATATTTTGCTCCGTTTGTTATCCACTAATGTATTTATCTCATCTTGACATGTATCCAAATTTTCATCTCACCCTCCCTAAAATAAGGTCACCACCAATGTAAGCCTACTGCATGCAAGATAAATTTTACTAAATATTTATAGGTTTGAGGTAGGAGGTTACAAAATCATATCACACAGCAAATAAATTGTAGAGCATATTAGACAGCCCTGCTGTTACTGTCCTATTAGTCCCTGCACATCTGGACTTGGGCTTCTCACTACCTATAATAATGGTAACCCACGTCAACTCATGCAATGCCTGAAGCTTTCACAACCTTACTGATTTCAGTCTTCATACATCCGCTTCCTAGACTGTACCTAGGAACTCCAGGTTCCTCTCACTCTATTGTGTAGCAACTATTCAATTCTCTGCATCTAAACTCAGCTTGAAGCCTTTCTTTAGTTTGACCAGTGGTTTTCAAACTTCAGCATGCATCAGTCATATACAGCGTGAGGGTGGGGGCAGATTTGATTCTTTAGGTGTGATTGAGAATTTGTGTTTCTGAAAAGTTTCCAGCTGGGCGCGGTGGCTCACGCCTGTAATCCCAGCACTTTGGGAGGCCAAGGTGGGCGGATCACGAGGTCAAGGGATCGAGACCATCCTGGTCAACATGGTGAAACCTTGTCTCTACAAAAAAAAAAAAAAAAAAAAAAAATTAGCTGGGCGTGGTGATGCATGCCTGTAGTCCCAGCTACTTGGGAGGCTGAGGCAGGAGAATTGCTTGAACCTGGGAGGCGGAGGTTGCAGTGAGCCTAGGTCACACCACTGCACTCCAGCCTGGCGCCTGGTGACGGAGTGAGACTCTGTCTCAAAAAAAAAAAAAAAAAAGTTTCCAGGTAATGTTAATTCCCCTGGTCTGGGACAACACTTTTGGAACCACCATGAAAAAAAAAAATAACTGAGCTAAATACATAAACCCATCCAAACTACAGAGCCATTATTTCTGTATCAGGATAAAAAAAAAACCCTGCATAAACCCTGACGGGAATGTCTTTCTCTTACCTTGATCCATGCACTTCAGAAGACAGTAATAATTCTGTATATCATTTACCACCCTACTCAGTTACACACAGAAGAGGAATTAGGGGCTCAGAGAGGTGAAGTAACTAGGAAACTATGACCTAGAGCCCAGGTCTGTTGGATTCCTAAAGTCTTGCCCGTGTACGTGGTTAAACAGGCTGTGAGAAACATTCCCCACTTATGATCACACGCAATTTTTTCAATGGTATGAAGCAGCTTTTGTGATAGAATTCACAAATATATCTCAGGATTCATTTAAAAATAGTTCGTATAGAGTAATAGGGGTATTACCTTCACTGCAATGTTTCATTATAAGTAATTTCACAGGAAAATTATGGTAACAATGCCATCAAATGAATGGCGCTTGACAAGCTCTGAAGTGGTCCTCAATGATAACTAGTAAATCTATATATGCTATAGCATATAGAATATCTACAATTAGTAGATCTACAGATGTTACTGTGTGGGAGAAACCCGGCCTGAGATGACTGATGCTCCTACAAAACCTTTGGGAACTGAGGCATAATTACCCTCACACATAAAGATTGAAGGAATTGCAAGACGTCAAGACTCTGGGTGTATTTTTCAGAGAAAAGGGCCTACTGATGCTTCTACCTCTTGTTCCTCAAAGAAACAAAAGTTTCTGTTTACTACTGGAGCTTGAAGTTTACTACTTGGGTAGTGCCATCTAATCCTGGCTGGGAATGCTGCTGGTGAGATCCCGTCTTGACTAATCAGAACGCAGTACTTTTTGGAAAGCACCGGTTTCAGAACTGCTTGAGATGTTGCTTGGGGTTCGTTTTATCTGTATTCCTGACAAACTGCTGTATCAAATCAAGCTTATATACTTGTTGACTGCTACTGATAAAAAGCAATTGCTATGATCATGAAAAAGTCTGCTGGGCAGAAAGTAAAACAGACAGCACAGAGGTGCTTGAGTACCACAATGGCAAATAAGTGATGATTTGTGTGAAGTACAGAATCCAGTTTTATTTGATGAACACAATGTTCTGCGTTCATTTGGCCATTATTTAGGTGATATTTGCTCAGATATGACTTTGGATGTGCACTATATACTACATAGAGTCAAACACACCGGCTTTGGTAAGGCCTGAAATATAAATTAAACAAAAACACCATGACTAATAACAGCGATGCTCCACAGGCTTTCTTCTTTTCTGGAAATTCCTTAGAGTCTGGCTTATTTCAGTGAACACACTGACCACATTTTCAACTAGCCAATAAAAGCCAGAGCACAGGAGAGGATTACACATGAGTTTCCACAGACAGGAAAAGTCAGAGAGAGGAAAAAGGCATGGAAAGATAAAACCTGAGAAGAGTTCGGGGTAGGAGTGGGGCATATTATTTTCCTGGGCTTGCCATAACACAGTACCACAAACCAGGTGGCTTAAGCAACAGAAACTTGCTGTCTCACAGTTCTGGAGGGTACGAGTCTGAAATTCAGGTGTCAGCAGGGTAGGTTCTAACTAAGGGTTGTGAGTGAGAATCTGTTCCATGCCTCTCCTCTAACTTCTGGTGGACCTGGCCATCTCTTGTCCCTTACATGGTGTTCTTTCTGTGTCTGTACCTTGTATTCCCTGTGTGCATATCTCTGTGTCCAAATTTCCCCTTTTTATAAGGATGCCAGTCACACTGGATTAGAGCCCATCCTAAAGACCTTATTGCAACTTGATTAGCTCTGTAATGACCCTATCTCCATATAAGCACACGTTCTGAGAGACTGGGGGTTAGGACTCCAGCATATCTTTTTTTTTTTTTTTTGGAAAGTGGTAGAGCATAGAATTCAACCTATCACAAGAAGAAAGATAGAACTGTGGGTAGGCATAACACTGAAGTCACACCGCACCTTTGTGCAGTGACCAGTCCGCACAACTGAACACTACAGCTCTACCAAAATTGTTCTTTGAACTCCGTGACCTTGGTTTCTTATAAGACAGAATTCTCCTTTTTAAAAGCTGATAAAATAAATGGAAATTCCATGAAGGATTTGCTAGGGTTTGGGTTACTAAAATTATTGACCTCTGTAGATTATTATTTTGGTTTGTATATAGCCACAGGGGACACCATTAAATGAGATGAACAGTACTATTTACCCATCGGTCTAGTTTTCAAAAGTAAAAAAATAAGCCAAATTGACCAATATAGGTTCTATCATCTCCTCCATGATAGACATGATAGACATGTGTATTAGGCCATTCTCACATTGCTATAAAACCTAACACTGGGTAATTTATTTTTTAAAAAAGAGGTTTAATTGGCTCACTGTTCTGCAGGCTATACAGGAAGCATAGTGGTATCTGCTTTTGGGGAGGCCTCAGGAATCTTCCAGTCATGGTGGAAGGCAAGGGAGAGCAGGTACATCACATAGTGAAAGCAGGAGCAAGAAAATGAGGGCGGAGGCGCAACACACTTTAAATGACAAGGTCTCACGAGAAGTTGCTATCATGAGGACAGTACCGAAAAGGATGATGCTAAACTATTCATGAGAAATCCACCCTCCAACACTGGGGATTACGTTTCAATATGAGATTTGGGCAGGGACACAGACCCGAACTATATTAACATGGAAAATGAAAAGAAGTTTGGGATTCCAAATTAGTTGTTCTTGGCTCCCTGCTTTTCAACTATACTGCAAAAATGGGAAGAATTTTATGGGAAAATAAACATTTATTTTAAAAATGTATTTGAAATCATTTAAAGGGTCCATAACCTGAGTGAGAGCCCAGACTGAAATGGTGGAGCTACACAAGAGGAAAAAAACCTTCCTCTCTAGGTCCCAAAGGAAACACACGTGAAAGAGTACAAAGGAACCAACTGAGGCTGACCTAGGTTTATCAAGTTTTTCTTGTGTTTTTTTTTTCTTTTCAATTTCTTTGTTTGTAAAAATTACTAAAGTCATACATATTTGTTGCAAAACATCAAACAGAACACTGAGATTAATGGAAAAAAAGCAACTTTTCTTCATCTCCAATTTTTAATCCATCTTCCCAGAAAAAGATCACTTTCCCAGGTTAGTTTAAATACTTCTAAACATTTCCATGCAAAAACTACATATTATATAGGTATGCAATTTTGTGTTTTACAAAGCAGGATAATGTTATATGTATCATTTTCTCATGCCCATTTGAAGAAGTATGGCTAACACCTAAGAAGAAAGTAACAGTGGAAACTTACCCATCCCTTACACTATGTCCTAGAGAAAACCAATGATAGTGGTGGGTATATTTTCTCATTGTCTCTTCTCTGTTCACACATATTTGTTTTGTTTTACTTAATCTTGATCCTCTCAAGTGCTATCCTTTCTATTTTTCTTATTGTACAAGTAATATATGCTTATAGGAAAAATAAAATTTAGAGCATGAACAATCTCAAAATCTACCTTTCCTAAGCTTTAGTCATTGTTTATATTTTTGTGTATACCACAAAGACATTTTTTCAAGTACTTTAAACAGGAAAAGATAAATGCCACCAACAATTCTCAACAGATTTGTTAAAAGCTCAATCCAGTTTGGGTTATGTATAGAAGATATCTACATGTGACTTTATTTTTGTCTTGACTCAGGGGGGAAAAAGAGTAGAGGAGTTTTCATAACTTAATATTATCACAGAATCAGCATGTAGGGAAAGTTGTCGTTTTCCTCCCATCTCTTCACTTCCAGCTCCACCATCACCTTCCCCCCTCCAAGAGCTTTTCAGAGAATTTGACATTTGCTGCCTTTTCAACTCTCAGAGTTGTTATTTAGATGTGTTTTGTTTTTTTTAAAATCAGATTAAAGCAAAATGTACTTAATTGCACTTTCAGGTCAGAAGTGCAGTTTCTTGCTTGAGAACAGGATGTTTGTCTTCACTGGCATTTGAGAGGCAAACTTCTGCTGAGCCTCTTTTAACATCCAGAATTACAATCTTGAATTTTCCACACATATCTTTTCAGGAAAATGTTTTAGTGGTCTTAAATAATTACTACTGCTTACACCAACATTTTTCTGGCTACAAACATTGGTTATTTAAACATTTTGGGAAAATAAAGAAAATAAAGGAATAAAACATAAAATCATCCATAATTCTACTTCCTTGTGATAATCATTGTTACTTAAAATTTAATGTATTTTCTTTCAAACTTGTTTTTATGTGTACACACACACACACACACACACACACAAACATTTTAATCACAATCTGTATATGATTTCAAAGGCTATATAGGCTTTTATGTTATAATAACTAATACAGTGAATGCTATTATTTTAATAAAAATTTAAAAACTCAGCCACAGTAAAAAAAAATCTCTCACCAAATATTAACATGTTTTTCATCAGTTTATTCCTAACCTGATTATGTTGATTCAATTATTCTTATGCTCCTCATCTTGACTTGTAGCTAAAACCCTGGAGCTCCCAACTACGGTTTCAAAGAACCCAATAGACTCTCCTTTCCATCTTTCAGATGCAGGCTTTGATTTTTTGCTTTTTGTTTTACTTACAGTTTGGGGAAGTTCAGTTTGTTTTTCTTCTTCTCTTAGCAGCACCAGCCAATCAAAGGTGTGTTTGCATTTACAGGGGTCTCATTAAACTTCTAGCTCCGAAATGGACTGTCTCCTGCCACCACCTTCAAGGTTCCAGAAAATATGAAAACTTTAACTTACCTCTGGTTTCTTTATCTCTCAATTACCTATTTAATCTCAACAAATTTTACTGCGCGTCTATGAAACACAGGCTTTCTGTAGGCGCTGGGCTACAGCAGTAAATAAGGACCCTACTAGCCTAGTGCCTCCTGTCCAAAAGGCTGTGCTGCCTATTCCACTGTAAGCTGCTTAAAAGCAAGATCTATGTTTGTCCCATCTGGGCATCCATCAGCTCCTGGCAAAGTTCCTCTGTCACGGTAGTAACTTAATTCAGCAGCAATTGGCCAAATGAGGGAGTGAAAAACATATTGCTTAAGAAAATAAATCAGCTGGGCCAGGCGCAGTGGCTCAGGCCTGTAATCCCAGCACTTTGGGAGGCCGAGTGGGCGGATCAAGAGTTTGAGACCAGCCTGGCCAACATGGTGAAATCCCATTATCTACTAAGAATATAAAAATTAGCTGAGCATGGTGCCTGTAATCCCAGCTACTCAGGAGGCTAAGGCAGGAGAATCATTTGAACCCGGGAGGTGGAGGTTGCAGTGAGCTGAGATTGTGCCACTGCACTCCAGCCTGGGCAGCAGAGCAAGACTCCATCTCAAAATCTTCGTAGATTTATTTCTTTGAATGAGGGAAATCAGTTCGAGTAAAAATACAAACCTCTCTAGAAGGGGTAACATATGAAACACCTCTCAGCCATTAATAGGTTAATGAGAAGACATTTTCCAGTCAAGGGACTTCCAAATTTGAACTAGGAGATGAAAAGGAGAGAACACCTGCTTTGGATCATGAAGCGCTGTTTGGGACAGCTATAGGAGTAATTTGGGAAACCCAGGGATCAAAAGGTGCCTATGAGAGTCAAAGTGAGGGACAAGAAAACTTAGAGAATCAACTTTACAAATTTCACAATTCTATTCTATTCAAAATTCTTAGAAAGAGACAGAAACCAGAAACTATGAAGTATGTTTTCAAAGAGCTTCCAGCAGTAACTATGGAAGTGACAAATCACATGCCTGGATCCATTTGGGAGCTGAGAGACAAAGACAAAATGAAGTTTCTTCCCCTCCAATCCCACTGCAAAGATCCTGCCCTGCAAACATATATACTCATATTGTAATTTATTTTCAGATTTACAGAAAGTAACCTAGTGGGAAATTCTCTTTAAAGCAAGATTTAGCTGCTTGAAGTCTTCGCTTTATGAAAGCCAGAATATTATCAAACAGAAATATGATCAATGATGTAGAAGCTACAGCTTTGAGGTAAGCTGAAATGTGATGGCCTTGTAAACAGTCCCTGTAATTTCTCCTTCATTGAGATCCTATTTGTTAATCATTCATGTTAAGTTTAATGGAAAACATGCAGAATCAATTTGCAAGTACTGGCATTCATTTAAAAATCTGTAAAGGTACTTTTACTAGTGACAAAAACACACAATTCACAATTACAGACCCTAAATATATATATAGTTTTTAAATTGGAGCTGAATTGGCATGAGAACTAAGAGAATTAAACAAAACTAGATAAAACAATTTCAGGAAGCATCTGGTAAATTTCCAGAGGATTTATTGACTTGCCAATTTAAAATTGGAGTTTCCTAGGTTTTACGTTCCTTTTGGAAGTTTGTGACTGTCTTTGGCTGGTTTGTAGCCTTTCATTTCAAGTGGCCTTATCTCAGTGTGCCCACAGCAAGACAACAGATAATGAAAGAAAAGGAACATCTAGAATTTTCTAGAAGACATATATTCATGTACATTCATTCACATAGGTATGACAGACAAGCACACACAAATAGTTTTGTCTTGCATTCATTAAAATAACATAGTACAGTTTAAATAGGGTATCTATTTAGAGCATCAGATTGACTTTCTAAAATTTAAATTTAATTACTTCATTTCCCTACTTTTAAAAATATTCTAGGGATCCCCATTGAATTTGGATTAAAGTTTAAATAAATGGCATACTATATCCATCATAATCTATTCTTTAGCCTTATCTCTTGGGTAACCACCATCCTTACCATGAGCCCTGGGTGCCTTTCTTTTCCCGGCACAAAGGGCACTTCCTTCAGGAAGTCTACCCTAAATTTTCATATTGGGCTTAGGGCCTCTTCTCTCTATTCCCCCATTAGCTTTTGCATAGCTGTGTTATTAATATTACTAATTATACTGTAATAATACTAATTAGTATTATTCAATAGTGATCTGGTTCCATGTCAGTCTTTTTCTCCAAACTCTATGTTCTCCAAGTATGTAGACATTGTGGCTCTAGGATGTAGCCCAACACAATGTGAGCTCCAAATAATTACTTGTTAAACTGAACAGAACCGCATTTATTAAATGCAGTTATACACCTATTGTATAGAAGTGGATAAACACTACCCAACTGGAGTGGACACGGTTCTCCCGACACTAGGCAAATTCTCATTTGGACAGGCCACTTGTCAACATGTACACCTGAGCTAGAATAAAGAAGGACTGGGGACAGGATAGAACTGGAACTGACAGGTGCCATGTTTTTCTGTTTCTTCTCTTGTGTCTTGTCATTTCATCTCTCTTTCTGCTCCCTGTACCATTTTTCATCTCAACACACGTGCATTCTCAGATACCCACCGTGGTAAAATGGTCAACTGCCCATTAGACAAACTCTTGGCTTGAAAGTGAGAAGGATTTAAAGGCTGACTGGCTTATATGGAGAGCTGGCTTAGATTAGGGGACACAGATTTAAATACCTTCAAGAGCTAAGGAGAAGAGGTAACTATGTGAAGATAATTTGTATTAGTTTGTTTTCATGCTGCTGATAAAGACATACCTGAGAGTGGGCAATTTACAATAGAAAGAGGTTTAGTTGAACTTATAATTCTGCATGGCTGGGGACACTTCACAATCATGGCAGAATGCAAGGAGAAGCAAGTCACATCTTACGTGGATGGCAGGAGGCAAAGAGAGAGCTTGTGTATAGAAACTCTCACTTTTAAACCCACCAAATCTTGTGAGACTCAATTCACTATCACGAGAACAGCACAGGGATGACCCGCACCCATAATTCAATCACCTCCCACCGAATTCCTCCCATGACACGTGGGAATTGTGGGAGTTACAATTCAAGATGAGATTTGGGTGGCGGCACAGCCAAACCATATCAGCATTGAACTCAGATTAAAAAAAAATAAGCATTTGCAGACCAAGCCAAATAGGACCAACTATTTCACTGGCTGCCTGCTAATTTGGGACCTCTGGTGCTAATTTGGGACCTCTGGCTTTAACTATTAGTGAAGCTCCAACAGTGGACTCAGGAGCCAATGGCTGGGAATTCACATCACAAATGTAAAGAATTTTAAGGTAGAATACATTGAAAGAAAAAACAACGAGGCTCTGGCATAAATATTGTTGAAAAGATATGCCTCCTACATGTCAAATGACCTTAGATTGAAGGTGGTGGTGAAACACACACACAGATATAGACCATCTCAAAGACCAAGGCTTCTGAGTCCACACATTTGTAGATCCATTCATGCTGTTTCTCTATTTTGTTAATTCTTGATTGTCTATTTATGTTTATTTATAGGGCATCATCTGTAAGCTGAATGGGCTAGATATTGGGATGGAGGAATGAATAGAAATGATTACTGTCCTCGAGGACTTAATGGAATTGTAAACGAAGACAGATATTTATATTTTAAAATGTTCTAAAATGTTAGAGGGAATACAATACTAAGGTCTACAGAAGAGTGTCATTTACACTTTAAGAAGCCTCCTTGAGGGGATATGCCTTCTGATACATTTTCGCACATGAATGAATAGAAGTTTACTAAGGAGTTGGGGAAGTGGGGTTGGGGGAGGGCACGCAACAGAGAGAAGTTTGAACACAGTTTCTTAAGCATGAAAGTGCCTTAGAGGAATGTGGGGGAACTATTAGCAGCTCTGCAGAGCATTAGAAATATAGAGAATGGTAAAAACTAGAAAAGCAAACAGATTCCAGACAATGCAGGCCTTAGACGTCAGGCTAAGGATTTTGAACTTATTCTATTGATTAAAAATGAGAATATTTGAAGGTGTAGCAGGATAATTTTGTAATTATTAATTTACATTTTTCATTTATTCCTACCCAATCCACTGCAGTCTACTTTCAAGAAGACAGCCTGAGCTTTTCTCTTCCCTTGCCCTGGAGCTTTGGCAGGGCTAAAGGAGTAGCTGTTGGAAGAACAACATTCTTTTTGCATGTGTTCAAAGACTCTGTTTTGTGAGGAAGATTGTGTTCAGCATGCTGGCTGGGGAGAGGAGAGAGAAGAATGTCTGGGAGCAAGAGACAGGAGAAAGAGAGAGAGAGAGGTTTCTTTAGGTAGAGAAGGAACTAAGGTTGGCAGTTGACCAAAGAGTCAGGGAGGCAAACCTGGTGACCTAGATAGTGAGAACTCAGAGAGGTGATTCAGAGAAGCCTGCCCCAGGCACTGCTGCTTCTTGCTAGGCAAAGGCATCAGCTGGCACAGTAGCTGTAGAGATGTCAACGTGTCAGGTGCCATGTAGGTTTGGAAAGTGAGGATATCAGTGGCATCTATGATAGCAAATTAGAAGCTACGTTCATTTTTTATGGGCACCATGTAAGGTTACTGGACTACCCTAGGCAGAGGGGGGAACCCACATTAAGTACTGTGATTGAATTTTCTGCCAACTATAAAAATTGGGTCTTGGGGTTAGATTTAATTGGATTTAAAAAACGTGGTATCTTTAAAATCTGTAGAATCAAATGTATGTATTCACCACAAAGATTTTTATAAAGGAAAATTACATGATTGGGCTTGAGTTATGACAGGATGTTTGAGAAAATTCACCTGGTATCCATGAACCTTATTGCAATCTGGGAATCAGATCTTTCTGGAAACCAAAAAAGGTGGACAAAAGACCAAAGATAAAATTCACAAAAGAAACAGAACCTTTCTTTAAGAAAAGTCAGCCCTTCCCAGATAGAAAGAGTATTTTCTAAAGTCTGTGCTCAAGGAATGAGAGCTCAGAAATGGAGATCAGCATTCGTCCTACTCCCAACAGCTAAGGAAATGATGATGCTAGAGCAGCCTTTCCCATATCAGTTCAATCTCACAGATATCTGTGTCCACTAAAATACATTTTTTGAAAGCTTACATATGATAATGAATCAAAAAAAAGAAAAAGAACCACAGTGTCCTAATCTATTTTCTATTGCTATCACAGAATATCGTAGACTGGGTAATTTATAAGAAAAAGAAAGTTTACTTAACTCGCATCTAGAGGCTCGGGAGTTTAAGATCATGGTGCCTGCATCTTGCAAGGGCCTTCTTGCTGCATCATAAGACGGCATATAGCATGAAGAAGACAGTCAATGGGAGCTCATTTTTATAACATAGTCACTCCTGTGATAACAAAGCCATTCCTGTGATAGTGACATTAATCCACTTGTGAGGGCAGAGCCCTCATTAATTCATTGATCGATTCATGAGGGCAAAAAGATTAAGATTCCAACACATGAACTTTTAGTGGACACATTTAAACAATAGCACTTAGTATTATTGAATCCAAGTCCACGTTTTCAGGGATAAAGTACTGTTATTCCTATTTCAGAGCTAAAAATATGAAATCCCAAAGAGATTATAATTTTTAATTAAATTATTTTTTCAATAAACATGCACTGAGCTCCACCATATTCCAGACACTCTGATAAGAAGAGCTTTGAAGAATTCTGATTATGGGAAACAAACATAGAAGTAAATATTTCTAATATATATGTTGATAAGCGGTAGAGCATGTTTTGCACTTATCCTTTGAAGTATCTGTTCCCCACATAACCCCGTATCTCTCAGAACTTGTCACTCTGTGCTCAGTACTGACCCCGGCAGATACATTTTTGTGATTTAATGCAGCATTCTTGTTTTACTTGATTTTATCTGGTATCATCACCGAACTGAATAGTGGCCAGCTAAATTCTTTCTTCAGGGAATTTAGAATTGGGCTTGAGAAGTAGTCAGTCTGAGCTGGTCTCTCAAGTCAAAGACAGTTCTAGTAAATTATATATTTCTATGAATTTCATCAAAACTTTTGAATTAGTCACATAAATTTGTTCAGAATAACTTATCTTTTTAATATCTGTAGTATCTACGGTGGTGACATCTCTCATTCATAATATTGGTTATTGTGCCTTATCCTTTTTTTCCAGATTGCCCTTGTCAGAGATTTGTTAATTATATTAGCTTTCAAATAAACCAACATTTGGTTTTTTCCACCTTCTTCATTTGTTTTTGTTTCCATTTAATTAAATTCTGCTCTTATCTTTAAGATTTCCTTTCTTCTATTTCTTTGGGTTTGTTTTACAGTTCTTATTCCTGAAGTTTTGTGATGGATGCCTTGCTCATTAGTTGTTAACCTATCTTCTTCTGTAATACAAGCACACAAGGCTATAAATTCCTAGGTACTGTTAAAATTGCATCCTCTACGGTTTTAAACTGTTTTGTTATAATTAAGTTGAAAAGGTTTCTAATTTCCCTTATAGTTTTACTTTGACCTTTGGGCTACTGTGAAGAATATTTCCTAATTTACAAATATATAGAAAAATTTCCAGATGTCTTTGTTACTGACTTCTAGCTTTATTTCACTCTGGACAGAGAGCACAGTTTTAAATGCTTGGAAATTTGTGAAGACTTGCCCAGACTGTGATCAATTTTTGTGAATGTTGCATGGTTGCTTATTAAAAAAAAAGGTATTCTGCAATTCTTGAGTACAATAAATATGCATTAAGTCAAATTTCTTAATCATGGTGATCTTCTACATACTTAGAGCTTTGCTTTTGCCTTTTATTTTGTCCTTTGTGTTTTTTGAATTCCCAATTGAAGTGTAATGTTAAAAACCTCCCAATATGATCATAGAGTTGCTTATTTCTCTTTAGATTTTGTTTTTTTATTTGAGATATTCTTACATATACACAAATTTTAAAATGGTACATCTTCCTGTTAAATTGAGTGTTTATTTTTATGAAGTGATTTTTAATTAATGTAATGCTTTTTATTTAAAGATAATTTTGTCTAATGTAAATATAAGTACATACTTTTCTTCTGATTGTTGCTTATATATTTTTTCTATTCTTTAACTTTTTACCCTTTCTATATCCTTGTATTTTGGGTGCATCTCATAAATAAATGCATACTTGGATTTTATTTTTTAGTAATCCAGTATGACAACCTTTGTCTTTTAGCTAGAGTAACTGGTTCATTTAAAATTCATATAATTAGTCACATACTGAGATTTATGTACCATCTTATTGTGGGTTATTTATCTTCATCTGTTTCCTGAAAATATTGTATTTTGCCCTTACTATTGAAAGACATTTTGGGTTGGTATAGAATTCTAAGATTTGACATTATTTTTTCTCACCTTAAGGATATTACTCCACTGTATTCTAGCTTTCATTTTTATTCTTGAGAGTCAGCTGCCAGTCTGTTACTCCTAGAGGGTAATATATAATTTTTCTCTGGATGTTTTCAGATCTTATCTTTGTCTTTAGTATCTTACAGTATTTCTATGTTGTGCCTTAGTGTAGATTTATTTTTATGCATTTTGTTTGAAACTCATTGGGCTTCTCAAAAACAAAAACAAACTATAAATTAGCATTCCATCAATTCTGGAAAGTTTTCCATCATTATACTTTCTTAAAATTATACTTTAAGTTCTGGGGTGCAGAAAGTGCAGGTTTCTTACAAAGGTATACACCTGCCATGGTGGTTTGCTGCACCTGTCAACCCGTCGTCTACATTAGGTATTTCTCCCAATGCTATCTGTCCCCTAGCCCCGACTCCCTGACAAGTCCCAGTATGTGATATTCTCCTCCCTGTGTCCATGTGTTCTCATTGTTCAACTCCCACTTACGAGGGAAACTTTCGGTGTTTTGTTTTCTGTTCTTGTGTTAGTTTGCTAAGAATGATGGTTTCCAGCTTCATCAATTTCCCTTCAAAGGACATGAACTCATCCTTTTTAATGGCTGCATAGTATTCCATGGTATATATGTGCCACATTTTTAAAAATCTAGTCTATCATTGATGGGCATTTAAGTTGGTTCCAAGTCTCTGTTATTGTGAAAAATGCTGCAATAAACATACATGTGCATGTGTCTTTATAGTAGAATGATTTATAATCCTTTGGGTATATACCCTGTAATGGGATTGCTGGTTAAATGGTATTTCTAGTTCTAGATCCTTGAGGAATCGTGACACTGTCTTCCACAATGATCAAACTAATTTACACTCCCATCAACAGTGTAAAAGCATTCCTATTTCTCCACATCCTCTCCAGCATCTGTTGTTGTCTGACTTTTTAATGATCACCATTCTTATTGGTGTGAGATGGTATGTTAATGTGGTTTTGATTTGCATTTCTCTAATGACCAGTGATGATGAGCTTCTTCTTATATGTTTATTAGCTGCATAAATGTCTTCTTTTGAGAAGTGTCTGTTCATATCCTTTGCCTACTTTTTGATGGGATTGTTTTTTTCTTGTAAATTTGTTTAAATTCTTTGTAGATTCTGGATATTAACCCTTTGTCAGATGGGTAGATTGCAAAAACTTTCTCCCATTCTGTTGGTTGCCGTTTCAATCTGATGATAGTTTCTTTTGCTGTGTAGAAGCTCTTTAGTTTGATTAGATCATCTTTAGAATTTTTTTTTGGTCCCCTGTAGGTAGTTTTAACTTTATGTTTTCCAAATCTGCTTTGTCTTTTTATTAAATAGTATCCTCTTCTTTCACTATGGGGTTTTTCCTTTAATTTTGTTATCATTTGAAACATACTTATTTATAATTTCTTGAAGCTTGCTATCTCAATTCCCCTTCTCTCTGTCATCAGTTCTTTTTTATGATAGATGAAGTTTTTCATCATACATTTTCTAAGCTTTCTGTTGAGCTTATCATCAACTCCTTCTCACCCCTATTTCTCTTAGAAGATCTGTAAGGATAGAGTTCAAAATATCTTCCTCCAGATGAAATGTAGATCTTCTTTAATCAGGCCCCATGCTGGGTTTATTATGCCACAGCTAAATTACACATTGATTTGTCTGCTTAAAATTTCCATACCACATGGGCAATCTAATTTAGGAATATCATACCTGTGTATAATACAATTTAGATTTTTGTGTGTCTAATAAGAAACTTTTTACCTGATCCCAAGGCCAAGAAAAGAGAATTCCTAGCCATTTCTCTAGGCCAGAAAGTAAAGCTTTTTTAATCTCCTTTTGTAAAGAAGATAACCATTTGGGGTCTTGGCTTTATGCAGAGTTTTGGTGCATGGTTTCTACCCAACTTGGTTCCTAGCTATGTCTCTGTTCTCACTTGTAGTTCACAGCCTAGTCTAATGTCACCTTAGACTGTCTCAGCATTAGCTTCCATGCTTATCATCCTGGTGATAAACTCTGGTTGTTTTTTGGAAATTGGGAATTCCTCATTCTTTCCATCAAGCTCAGCCACATTCTCTCTCTCTCCATATATATATATATGCACATATATATACATACATGTATATATACCCACATATATATGTATATATATGCGCATATATACATACATATGCATTTACACATATTTGTATCAGGAAGGCGATGGAGAAATCCACATTCAGTTTACAATGATGCTGAAAGTTTAAGTCCCACACCAATAAAACAAAAGGTCTAGGTGATGTCCAATAACCCTTACATATTTGAAGTTCTATTGTTTTCAGTGCCATTATTGACTTTAATGCATTTACATTCATTTCAAATTCTTGTAGTCCTTACCTGCTATTATTTTAATACTAGAAAAATTTATTATAAAAATTTCCTGAGAGTGTTGTATTTTATGATTACATATTTATAAAGTGCTAAGCTCAAGCAGAGTTCTATACCAGCTTCTCTGTTAAGGTATGAGAGTGTGACCAAGTTCTTTGTCTATCTTCCTTTTCAAAATATTATCTCTGTGTTGATTATCACTGTCATTAAGTTTGTGCAGAATTATTTCATCTCCCTCTTCTTTGAAGCATATGGTAGGATTGTCATTCTCCTTCATTTTAAATTTGGTGTGGCCATGTGGCTTGCTTTGGCCAATAAAATGTGAGTAGATTATATGCTTTTCTAATGGAAGCTTTAAGAGCTAATGTGTGCTTCACCACATTTTTTCCATTCTCCCACAGAGACTGACAACATTCCTGGTAGTGTTGCTTCTTTAGCCTAGATCCCAGAATGAGATTATGCAAAGTAGAGTTTCTAATTGATTTACAGCTAAAACGACGTCTGGGAAATAAACCTTTGTCATTTAAGATTTTCTTGGACTGCTTTTAATTGTAATGTAATGAACGTAGCCTTTTCTGATTGATATAAGAATCAGTGGTGCAGCTTATTTCTTATTGTATTCCCATATCTTAGCACAAGGCCTGGTACAGTGAGTATTTATGATTTGTTGAATCGAATTTTAGAATCAGAGTTCTCTAACTCCTGTGGTGACAATGCAAAGATGGGGACTGATTTTCTGTGCTATTTTGTCTTGAGTTCTCAATACATTTCATTCATTTTTCCAGTTGGAGGGAGGAATGACATTTGACTTAGTCACAAATGGAAATCATTTTGTTTGGTACAAAGCCCATTGGAAAAAGGAAGACAAAGGCCATTTCTTCCAGTGGTAACCTGCTACTGCGTTTCCTATAAACACTAAATGCCCTATTCTGTCAGCCTTGAGAAATGTTGTTAGGTGGGAGAAGAGGCAAGGGTTTTCTTGTTTGTTTGTCTCTTAGTTCAAAAGAATCAGGGGAGAAATATCTTCTAATTACGGAGTTGTGTGCTTTGGAAGGACTTCTGTATTCATTGAGTCTACCCACTGCCTACAAGTAATCTATCTCGGAAAAGGTGTTTTATTCTTACAAGCATGAAACCATTCTTGGCTTTGAAGTAAGATGACTGGATTTACCAATAGAAAGTCATAATCTCTTGGTCAGATAAATATTTTATACATTTTACTTTTCAAACAAGTAGAGCAGCCATAATTATTTACTGTCTAAACAGAGAGATATCGTAGTGTGAAAGAGGGCACTGCGACCATTTGTAGTAGGACAACTAGCATAAAATGATATTTTCCTGGGCAAACTATACAAACACCTTACAAATAGGGACACTTAAGTGTAACTTTCCTAACATGTCATCAAGTCATTAAATCCCTTATTCTGAGAAGAGCCAGCTGACCAAGAGACCAAAAAGCCAAGAGAAGAAATGTCAACCTCAATTAAGCATTTCAATGAGTAAATCATTATTCCATTAGCTGACTGTCACTAAACTGTCTTAAGATATGCCCTTTGTGGGACCTTTGACACAAATAGTCCAAATGCATGGACTATTTACCTGACCTAGAAGGTCCTTTCCTCTCAGCAACCCCAGACTCTAAGACCCAGACTAAATGTTATTTCCTCTGGAATGGCTTCTTCAACATTCCTGGATGTGGCTAGTCTCTGATAACTGGGTTTCCCCAGCACAGTGTAAACACTTCTACAATACTTTTCACATTATAATTCTTCGTTTATGTCTGTCTTCCCTCAGGGGCTGTCCAAGGGTAGAAACTGTGTCTTATTTATTTTTATGTCTTTCTAAGAAAAACTTTTTTTACTCAAAGGTAATTGCTCAATAAATTATTGAAAGACTGAATCCAGAGAACTACTTATTTAGAAAAAGAAGTTTATGCTAACAAGGCCTTCCCAGCTTGAGCTTGAGATGAAAGGAATAAAAAGAATGAACTGATTTACCAGCTGTTTCCAGATTCATAGGGAAAGAAATATGGAGTAATTCTGAGGTGGGAGCCAGGGGGGAAACAAAGCATAGTTCCTTCATTTTAATTACATTTGGCTGTAGTGACATTTCAGGATAGAACTCGCAAAGCTGTAACTGCTAGGAGCTGTGTATGTATTGCTCAAGGGAAAATAAGATCAGGTACTAATCTTTAAGATATTTAAAAAAGATGATTTTGTGGTACATTGTCTAGAAATGAAAGTGAATATAGCTTATATCCCCCCAGTGGTAACTACAGAAATTAGAGACGCTGAGAAATCATGTGGTCAAACCTCCCAGCACAGTATGCACCACGTCACCTGAGCCATGTTTATGTAGCTCCTGTCACTTCCCAGGAGTCGGCAGAAATCCTAGCAGAGCAGAGAAGACCGCTTTGGAAATCTAAAGCAGACATTTGGCTCCTACTGCTAGATGGCCTTGGTGAGGCACTGGGAATTGACAGATGTTAAATTGGCAGCAGAATTCTCCCAGCTAGGAGTTAAGACTAAAGCCCGAAGTAGTGAGAAGTCATATATATTTACGTAGTGAGGAGGGGCCTCTCTTGAGCCAAAAGGAAGTGGTGGGTAGGGGGTCTATTTACTTTATTAGGCTATTTTGCAGGATTTGGAGAACTGATTTCATTGAAGCACACGTCAAGACAGGGCAATCACTCTCAGAGTCAAGTAGTACTGTCTATGAAGAATATCCTGGGGCCAGAGACTGGTGGGGTTACTTTAGGTTCTAATTCTGGACTGACACTTGAGTAGTTAGAAGCATGAAATATCCATGTTTCTCCCAGGGATAGAGTTTTCTCATTTTGTGTGGTTATAATTAGGGAGAACTAGAGTTTGGGGACGGCATCACATATGGCTCCTCATTACAAAACCCAGCCCTCTTGGTCTGGTATTCTGGCCCTCCAACATGTGTCTCTGCCAGTCGAATCTCAGCACCCACTATGCCTGACACCAACTCTCTGCTCCACCCAAAGTCTGCCTGATTCTCAGCTTTGTCCTCTTTGTTCCCTGGCTGGAATGTTCCATTTTTCTCTACTGACCTAATCTTATCTGTTAAAGGTCAGCTCAAGTTCTACCTCCTCCATAAGTCCTCTTCTGAGTATTCCAGCCCATAGTTAATTCCCCATTCTGGACTCATTGTTTGGAATTCTACCTGACACTAGATTTTATCCTGCATTGTGACATGTTATATTGCTGTATAGAGCTTCTAGTATTGATTTAATACCCACACATTTCTCTTCTTCCCAACTAAAATTAAAGACATTCAATGGTAGAATACATTATCTAATATTCCATATAGACCAGTGATCCCAACCTTTTTGGCATCAGAGACTGGTTTTGTGAAAGACAATTTTTCCATGAACCAGGGAGGTGGGATGGGTTGGCTTTGGGATAAAACTGTTCCACCTCTGATCATCAGGCATTAGATTCTCATAAGGAGCATGCAGCCTAGATTCCTTGCCTGGGCAGTTAACAATAGGGTTCCTGCTCCTGTGAGAATCTAACGCAGAGGCTGATCTTCCAGGAGGCGGAGCTCAAGTGGTAATGCTTGCTGGCCTGCTGCTCTCCTCCTGTTCTGCGGCCTGGCTCCTAACAGACCACCAACAGGTACCAATCTGTGGTCCAGGGGTTGGGGACCCCTGATATAGACCTTAGTAGGACACAGCACTCAGTAGATACCTGTTGAGTAAATGAACATAAGCATTTTGTTCCTTAGGAGATATTTAGGATAAAATTCTCTCTCTTTTTTTTTGCACCAAGGTTCAATATGGAGTGTGAAGCCTCTTCCTGTGGCTTCAAATTTGGACAACATTAATTTTTCTTTAAGACTATCCATGCATTACTCCATCTACCAAATATTTACCCGAGAGTTTACTATGAAACATTACTTGGTACTGAGAAACTAAGGTGAATTTCCCAAGAGATGGAGTTCTTGGCTGGAAGTAATTTTTCCTCAAAATTCCCCCCCCCCTTTTTTTTTCTGAGGCACAGTCTTGCTCTTTTGTCCAGGACGGAATGCAGTGGCACAATCTTAGCTCACTGCAACCTTCGCTTCCTGGGTTCACGCTATTCTGCCTCAACCTCCTGCATAGCTTTGATTACAGGCATGCACCACCATGCCCTGTTAATTTTTCTATTTTTAGTAAAATAGGGTTTCACCATGTTGGCCAAGCTGGTCTTGAACTCTCAGCCTCAACTAGTCCACCCACCTTGGCCTCCCAAAGTGCTGGAAATACAGACGTGAGTCACCGTGCCTGGCCTTCCCACAAAATTCTGAAGGCATTGCCCAATTATTTCTGTTAGTTTGGTGCAAAAGTCACTGTGGTTTTTACTATTAAAAGTAATGGTAGAAGCCACAGTGACTTTTGCACCAACCTAATAACTTTCACTGTGGCTGAAGTCAAATACTATTTCCGATGCTTGATATTTTATGTGAGCCCTCTTTTCTTCCTAATTGGTCCCAAAAGTTTTGGGGGTCCTCTATGTGTCCCTGGTATCAATGGCTATCTACCTTGGTATGTTTTGTTTGTTGTTTTCATTACAGTAAAATACAGATGACAAAATGTACCATCTTAACCACTTTTAAGTGTACAGTTCAGTGGCATTAAGTACATTCACATAGGTACGCTGTTAATTTCAAACTCACAGTTTTAAGCACTTAATGGGCCTTTCAACCTGGAGATTTATACTTTTATTTTAGTTAATAATTTCCTCCTATTCTCTCTTTCTGGAATTTCTATTAAATAGATGTTTGATCTTCCACACTGCTCCTTTAATTTTATGTCCTTCCTGCTATTACCTATCTCTTTGATCATTTGCTCTACTTTCTGAGGTTTCTTTAACTTTTTCTTTCAATTATTTACTGAGTGTTTTATTTCTATATTTTATTTCTCTGTTTTGTCTTGCTTTGAAAGTATTGTAAAAATAGCATCCCATCGTTGTTTCATTGATGTAAAATGTTACATTATTCTCCAAGAATAGTAGGCACATTTTTTGAAATTTTCTTATAGGCCCTTTCTTTCCTCCAACTACCTTTTGCCTTTTTCTGTTTGTTTAGTTTGGGGTCTCTCTTTCACTTTAGAAAAGTTGTCCTTAAATATCAGCCATCCCTGGCTATCTCTTCTTGGCTAAGAAGCTGTCACTAGGAAGCTGAATGGATGATTTATGTACATTGGACAGGGATGGTTTGATTAGTTAAAACCCAGTAATTTTCCTGGTGAATTTCTTGCAAATATCAATGGGTTTTCTGTTAAGCCAGGATGTCAGCAATCTGAAAACCCAGCAGAATAGGGACTGAAGTGGGGATCTCACGATTTCCAATGTAGGCTGTTATTTAATTACTGTGTTTTAGCACAGTATCCCATTATCTCCTTTGCCTCATGTGCTTCACTCTGTGAGCTCTCAGGTTCATATTCCCAGTATACCTCTCACTATCTCTGAGCATGATGTAGGGAAGGCATCAGGCACCACTCTCTTCTTATGTAGATTTTCGACTAATCACTCCCTACCTCAATGTCTTCTTAGGACCCCAGTGCCTCTCATTTCTGAGACTGTCCACACTTTTGCAGCTTAATCAGCTTCTCTCTTCAATCTTTCTCCACCATGCTAAGTAGGTTGCCACATATATATTACTTTGTATCTCCAAATTTTTTTGACATCTGTCATCTACTGTCATGTTCTATTCCCATTTCCTTCATAATTTATGGTTTTCATTATGTATTATTTTGGAGATTTTCTGGATGGAGTTGATATTCACCTGCGTCTTTATCTGCTATATTTAACTGGCAGTCTGTTCCCTTACATTGGACTTTAGATTTCCCCTACAGACTCTCCTGAAAGCTCCACTCATCCTTGTCTTCCACCCTACACTCAGTACTATGGTATAAGCTTACCATATTTAGCAAATAAAAAAACAGATATACAGTTATTTCGAACTTCAAATAAATAAAGATTACATGGAACATAATCTACAAAAACCATTACTCATTGTTTTTCTGAATTATTATTCATTGTTTCTCTGAAATTCAAGTTTAACTGGTCATCCTGTGTCTTATTTACAACTTGTCTTAGTTCAAGCTGTTTTAACACAGTGTAGGCTGGGTGGCTTATAAACAACAAAATTAAGTTCTCCAAGTTCTTAAGACTGCAAGTCCATGATCAGGGTGCCAGCATAGTCAAGTTCAGGGGAGGTCCCTCTTCTGGGTTTCAGATAGTCGACTTCTCATCGTAATTTCAGGTGGTAGAAAGACAGTTAGAGAACTCTCTAAGGTCCCTTCTATAAAGGCACTGATCCCATTCATGAGGGTTACACCCTTATGACATAATTACTTCCCAAAGATCCCACCTTCTAATATCGTCACCTTGGGCATAAAGATTTCAACCCATGAATTTTGGGGAAACACAAACATTCAGTTTCAAATATAACTCTTACCCTAGCTTTGGCTTCATATTACCAGAACTCATATGTCTATCACATATAATTCTTAGGTCCAATCACATAGCCAACACCTGAGTAGCCCTTCTTTGTTCTCTTACCTCCTCAAGAAAATAGTACTAGACATTACCCGTGGTTTGAGAGCTTCTACACCCTACCAAAATAAGATGGGTAAAGTGTTTTCTCTTCACATTTTGTTTATGCTAAGCTAAAGACTTTGAACTGCATCCTTAAAGCTTTGGAGAATTGTCAAGCATTTTCAATGGTAAACTGATTATTAACTGATCAGATCTGGATTTTAAAAACATCACACTGTAAAACTAACACAAGAACAGAAAACCAAACACCACATATTCTCACTCATAAGTGGGAGCTGAGCAATGAAAACACATGGACACAGGGAGGGGAACATCACACACCAGGGCCTGTCAGGGGGTGGGGGACTAGGGGAGGGATAGCATTAGGAGAAATACATCGTAGATGATGGGTTGATGGGTGCAGCAAATCCCCGTGACATGTGTGTACCTATGCAACAAACCTGCATATTCTGCACATGTATCCCAGAACTTAAATATAAGAATAAAAAAAAGAATTTTATAAAAACAACAACAACAAAAAATCACGCTGTAACATAAAGAGTGACAAGCCTGGGAGCAGAGAGCCCTTTGGATGACTATTGTAGAGGGTAATTCAAGCAAGAAAAGATAGCATCCTGAACCAGGGAAGAACAAGTGAGAAGGCAGAAGAGAAAATGCAAGGACTATGAAAGAGGTAGAAACTACCAGATTCAGAAACTCTGTACTGTGGTGAAGGGACAGCAGCTGCTGAGTGACTGCTGAGTTTCTGGCTTAGGCAAATGATGGTAAGTAGAGACTTTCACCAAAAAAAAAAAAAAAAAAAAGAAAAGAAAAGAAAAGAAATTCAGGATGAGAACAGATTTAGGGGAGGGGATTACCATTGTTTCTCTCCTAAATGGTTCACATTTGCACAGCAGGAGAGGGATGTTCTTCCAGGAATTATGAATGTCTTTGGACTCAGTCCAAACTCCCAGCAAGAAGAAACCACAAAGATACATCCAGCTTACTGAGCCTTTTGCAAATGGTTGCTCCTATTCTGACCACGAGCTCAGATGCTGGAGGAAGACCTTGCATTTCCCACATGCAAGCAAGGGAGGGGCCTTCTCACATGAGGGTCCTGTCTTTTAAACCAGGGGGTAACAGCTATTGGCAATTGTCAGCTCAGCAACACTGGAAATAGGCTGTCCTCATTTTGCTCTGGTGTATAGTGACCAACAGGAATGGCAGGGGCTGTTTTGTGCTCAACCTGAGTTGAAGTAACCCATCCTGGACTGAGACCCGATAGTATCAAATGGGATTGACTCTCAGGAGGGACCATTTTCTTACCAATTCAGGAGCTTGCCCCTTTGTGTTCTCTCTTAACTTTCAGATGACATCATTTGCATCAACTTCTCTTACTGCACTAAATCATCCACTTAGAGTAATTGTCAGGAATAGTTCATCAGCTGTAAGGAGCACATGTCGCTTCCTAAGCTGGAAATAATGCAAACTCCTCTGTTGTTAATTTTTTTGGCCCACACCAAATCTCATTATTGAATCAGTTGAGTTTGTTGAGAGTTTAACATTAAGTTTAATGCTAATTCTTTGTCCTGTTAATAGTCAAGCCAATACATGCACCTGCTATCTCTGTTAAGCTAATGAGGCAGGGAAAAATATGGGAAGGATGGCAGGTGAGGCCAGTTCTTCATCCCCTGAGTCTCTGGGTTGCCCAGGCAACTTTCCTGCAACTGTAAATGGCAATATTTTGCTTTTCAATGTTTCTTTCCTCTGTACTGTGTTAGCAGACTGCCACTCCCAAAGGAATGGCCCCTCTACTTTGTCTTTCAAAGATTGTGCAGGATGAACTGGAGCAAACAGTCTTATGGCAATTCTAGCCATAGCTAATCCATCAATTTCTATTGTTGTTGGTTCAATCTCTTTTTGAAAAAGTTGTGCAGAGTTGGAAACACAAGTATGTGTGTTGCACAAAGCAATAAGTGATTATAGTGCCTGGGAAAAGGGAAGGTGCAGGTTACAAGACACATTTAAAGAATTTGGAGGGGGCGGGGAAGGAGCAGGCGGTTCTGAAACTCCTCTAGCTGAGAAATTCTAAGCTAATGAGTCCATAAAGAAGTAAAAAAAGGGTTTGTAAAAATTGTAGCACTATGAATTCAAACAAACATTATTATGCCTAAGTTTGCCTTATCAGGTGAATTGTTACTCTCAAGTCAAAGGACAGGGAAATAATAGATAATCAACCAAATAGATTTTTTTAAGTTGATAGCTTAGAATACAGTACATCTGTGGAAGCAGAGTGAGACATTGCACCTTACTTACAGGAATCCAGGAGAAAAATAACATTCATCCGCCAATGTGGGCTTGTTGCTGGTATGTTTTTTAAACAGCCCAACTGTTTTAAGGAACAGTTTTAGGGAACATAATGAATTAAGTTTACGTATTTAGGGAACATAATGAATTAAGTTTAGCGGTCAAATTATTTCTCTCCTAATCTGTGTGTGTGTGTGTGTGTGTGTGTGTGTGTGTGTGTGTAAATTATTCATTCTCTGAGCCTCAGTGTACTCCTCTGAAAAGTGGGGGTGATTTAAAGAGAAAAAGCTGTGGAGTACTGAGCCTAGGGCCTGGCACTTCCTAGCCACTACATTCATCGGTATAATTTTAGGAAACTTGCCTGCAAAGACCGTGTCCTTTCTGCTTCTTCGGTTCACCAGCTGAAGCACAACACACACCATTCCTGCTTCCTTTGTTTCCTTCTTGGGGGTGCTTCCTAGATCTTTACCTCCCTTGCTTTTTGTTGCTGGCCAGGCAAAAAGCCTCCCAGCTCTGGATGGTGGAGACTTGGTTATTTTCCAGGCTGTTTTGAGGATTCCCCAGGAGGACTATGTCAGAGGTGCTAATGAGTCTCTGTTGTGCACTCCCCTGGCAATTGGGACAGAGAGAAACACCTTGCACAACAATTAGCTTTTCACAGCCATTAGCAATTTGCAGTCATTAGCACCATAGAAACACTGCAAATAACACTCAGGAAGCAAATACCACTGTAAGGTGCTACAGGGCTTCTATGCTGGATCAGCCCTCAGCAAGGCAGGGGTCTGAGAGTCTAAGGTCCCCTGTGCCCACTTAGTCCAGCAAATGGGTTTTGTGATTTGAAGTGCCTCTGTTCCTTCCCATCATATCTTTGAAAATGGCTCTATCAAGCCCATTATTTGTTTCAGTGAAACATAAATCTTTCACAAGAAAAGTCCAGAAGATGTAGTGCATAATAAAGCAATTCTGAATTCCTTCAAGACCAACAAGCCTAAAGGAGTCTGGAAGGAGTGGTGTGAATAATTGAAATTTGAGAGGAGTGAAACCCCAATGTAATGCAATATAATTTAGCTCCAAAGCTCTTCATGGCAGCATTGCTAAATGCCAGAACCATCTATATCTCTAACGGTGGGGATTAGTTAAATAATTGTGCTATACCCATTGAATTGAACATAATACAATCTTTAGAAATAATATTCTGGAATTTACAGGCAGATCATATCAAAAAGATTATAAAACCTTATTAATATTTCCTTTTTATTGTAAAATATGATATGCACCTTCTAAAATATTAGTGACGATTGTCTCTGGGTGCTGGAAACGGGAATGGATGATTTTGAATTTTTAAATTTTGCTGTTCTATATTATTTTTCTAAAACAAGTATAGATTTATGTGCAATCCTTTTAATTAGAGAGAGGAATAAAGACAGCAGAGTGAGAAAGTAAGCCGCGTATGGTGTAGTGAGTTTAACATACCTAAAAAAAATTTAAGTAAATATTTTATTAAAGTACAACATACATGCGGAAACAAGACACTAATAATGAGGATGGTTTCATGACTTTTCATGAAGTGCATAAATCCAGGCACAGAATGAATCTTAAATACCGTGATGGTTATGCTTGTAGCTCCACAAACAAGCATCTGCATGGCAAACAATTACAGTAGGAGGTCAGCTGCCGGTGGGAGAGTCAGTGATGCAAGCTCATCAGTTGAAAGCCCATGATGGTAATTGTGTTAGTCTGTTTTCACACTGCTACAAAGAAATACCCCAGAATGAGTAATTTAGAAAGGAAAGAGGTTTAAGTGACTCACAGTCTCGCATGGCTGAAGAGGTCTCAGGAAACTTATAATCATGAGGGAAGGGGCAGCAGGCATGTCTTACATGGTGGCAGGAGAGAAGAGAGAGAGCATGTGAAGGAGAAACTGTCAAATACTTAATAAACCATCAGCTCTCATGAGAACTCACTCACTATCGCAAGAACAGCATGGGAAGAACTGCCCCCAGGATCCAATCACCTCCCACGAGGACCCTCCCTCGACATGTGGGGACTATCGGGATTAATATTCGAGATGGAATTTGGATGGGGACACAGAGCCAAACCATTTTTGTAATTCTGGAAGGAAGGTTGGTAAATCTCTGTTTTACTGGTGCAGAAACTGAGCCACTGGGAGTAAGAATAACTTGAATCCCATAGCTACTAAATGGAGGAGCTGAGATTTATTCCCAGTCAGGCTCTGGAATCAATGCATTTCCAAGAAGAAAAAACACAGCTGGGGCAACTAGCAGAAGGCCACGGCATCTCTAAAAGCTTGATGACCAGAGAGTAGGAGACAGGAAAGAGCTGTGTCAGGGAGGGCAGGAAGGAAGGGCAGAAAATCAGTTCTTGGCAATTTCTACAAAAATCAGACTAGTGGGAAAACTAATACTGCTAAGTCTGATGCCTTTGTGCACTTATATTTCATGTGGACATGAAGGTGGCCTTCAGACTGATGAACCAGCCATGCAGAGCATAAGAGCTCTGACTTCCTTCAGAAGTCATGGTTAGCTCAGACGAATGGGGTCTAATTTATTTTTTATTTTATTCTTTTTTGGGGGGTGGGGAGATAGAGTCTTGCTCTGTCACCCAGGCTGGAGTGAAATGGCACAATCTCAGCTCACTGCAACCCCTGCCTCCCAGACTCAAGTGATTCTTGTGCCTCAGCCTTCCAAGTACCTGGGACTACAGGTATGTGCCACCACACCTGGCTAATTTTTGTTTTAGAAGAGATGGGGATTTGCCATGTTGGCCAGGCTGGCCTTGAACTCCTGACCTCAAGTGATCTGCCCACCTCGGCTTCCCAAAGTGCTGGGATTATAGGCATGAGCCACCGTGCCCAGCCAGAAAGGGGTTTAATTTATATTTTCTTTATATTTACTAATTCACAGGGGAGCATGGCACTACTCATAATTCTCCCACATAGAAAAGTGGCCCCCCAAATCTCCACTGAATGATCAAACTTACTTTCCCTTGAAACAGGTGTTCTGGGGGACCCATGCAGAGAGCACACTCTGGGAAAGGGTTGCCTCTGGAGAACGTAGGGTACATGTTAAGGACCTTGGGCAATGAGAACAGAAAGCCACCTTCCAAAATGAACTCAGCTGGGGAGGATCAAGCTTGGGAAGTTTTTATGGAAACCATTTCATCGAAGATATATATCTAAGAATTTTGCTATCTTAATTAACTCAGTGGTAGCACCATACTATGCTAAGAGGACTGGATGTGAGACTTGTAAATACCCCTCTTTAGGCCATTAACCCTGTTGGGTTACTGTAAGCTTTTCAAGTATTGAGGCCACGTGGTTGGTCATCTCTACATGTCCAATGCATAATAATGTGCCTGGTAGATAAGGGACGTTAAATAAATGCTTAACGAATGCATAATATGTGTCCTAGATATTCTAGGCCAATATCACTTTAAATAGTCAGCTGATTATGTACACTGGTTTGCATTCAGAAACATTGATCATCAGAGAATTAGGTCTGAATGTGGCTGATGGAATTTCTGGGAATTTTCAAGAGACATTTCTCAGCAGTAGCCACGATACCAGGCAGTTTTCATAGTCCTTCTCAATCATTCATTCATTTTAGTGAAGGTAGAATTAGACAGAAATGAGGAATACTCCAAAAGTGAAGGAAGCAATAATTTTATAGAACCTGAAATTGGTTCCTGGGCTTCATATTTCAGCAACTTCGGACATTTTTAAAAAATCACTTAAGATGTTTTTAAACAGTCATTTACTGAAGTCTTACTAAGTAACAGGCTTATACTCAGTGCTAAGAATACAAAAATCAGTAACATAGAACACAAAGGCCTGAAAATAGATAAATTACAACCCAAGTTGGATCGTGTTTGTATTATGTAAGATGTCTTTGGTCACAAGTAACAGAAAAGAAATAGCAGCTAAAACAATAGAAATTTTTAATAGTCTCACAAATCATGAAAGACTGAAAGCAGATGGTTCCAGATTGGTCCAGCAGTTCTATTATATCATCAAAAACCCAATACTCTGTCTTTTCACTATTCTATCCTTTGTCCTTGGTTTATTGCCTCATGGTCACAAAATGATTGCTGTAGCTCCAAGTAACATGTTTGTACACAATTGCATTTAAGTCAGGCAGGAAGAAACTTACTGCTTCTCTTCAAAGCAGGAAACACAAATCTTCTGAGATGAGCTGACCAATAGACTGTTCCTTTGGTCTCATCGGTCAGGACTGGGTCACTTGTCCATTCCCAAATAAAGCATGAGAAAAGGGAAATGGGATTGCTATGGTTGGTATAGGCCAATAATGCTTCATTCTCTCAGGCTGGAGGAAGGGCTGCATCTTCCTTGAGCATGTTGCTATCACCTAAAAAACTGGATCCTATAACCTAAAGAAGGTGAAAAGAAGTGCAGAGAAGAAGTTAAGCAACGTGTTTGCCACAGGATTAAGCACAGCGTTGAGTGAATCGATGTACCTTATTTTTTTCTAATTTGATGCCACATCTTCAGCTCTGCCTTCCTTCCCTAGCATAAGGCCAACAGCCCAAGGCTACTAGAAAACCTGGCCTTTCCCTGACACTGCATTGGCCTTGAATGCCTCAGTGCAGAGAGTAAAACAAGCTGTCAGACTCAGCTCCTGCCCTATCCTTGGTCTCTAATAACCTCAAGCTTTCACAGTTCCAACCAAGTTTAAAATTCTAGCTTGTTGATGTGAGTGGGAGTTTGGAATGCTGGAGGGGGAGGGTGAAAGTCAGGTCAACAAATGAGAAGTGATTTTTCTTTCTCAAACACAAGCCTCACATCAGGACTCTGAACTCAAATGGCCTCTCCTAAATGAGAGGGAGGGGGACACATGTAGAGAAGGCCAGGAGAGCCCAGCTATGGTTGTAGCTGAACGTTGTTTCAGATTAAAAACAAGATTTGTCTCCCTGAAGACCACTGGGTACTACTTTCAGGATTTGCATAAGAGAGAAGTAAGGGGCAGCCTCAATCTGGGGAAGAAAGTTGAGGTGATTGGAGGAGAACTCTGAGGGATGTGGCTTTATTCCACACATCCGTAGACACTGGTTTCACAAGGCCACAATCAATATAATAGATGATAGGATTGATACGATTCAATATGATTTAATGTAATATAATAGTACAGCAATACAATATAATGATACCAGTAACTAAAATTCATTGATCACTTGCTGTGTGATTAACACAATGCAAAGTATTGTCCTTACAGGATTACTTATAATCATATTCACAGGCAAGTTCCATTATAATCCAGAGGCTAAGCAACTTGTGCAAAGCCAGTCTGTTAAACAGTGGACTCAGGACTCAGGAACGCAGGGCTGTTTGCCTCTAGAACCCTCCTCTCCACCACTTTGCTATTTTACCTCCATTTGTCTCTTTCCTACCAGGATATTAATGCATATATGAAAAGGCCAAGTGGTGACTACAGACGAAGACACAGCGAGATTTAGTGAAAAATAGCTCATTGGAATAAATTTCGCTAGCTAGAAAAAAATGAAAGAAATAACACCAAAAAGTTATTTTAAATGCTCAGGGAATAATAGTTAGAAGTTTCTTGTTTTAAAGAGTTAAAGAAAGTAAAGAACATAAAAGGAAATACAGCACTGATAGGAATTATATACCCAGATGAACTTCTTTCTCCATCATAGAATTCATGAGCATTCATGGATGCATTATCAAGGTTTTGCAGTTCGCTTGTGTGTGTTTTTTTTTTTTGCAGTCATTCTCTAGCCTGTATAGTTAACTCTTTTTCTAACTCACTCACTTTATTCTTTCATTCATTCATTTATCTAGTCATCCGTCAGATGTTTATTCAGTCTTTTCCATGCACTGGGTACCAAGGAGGATGATGGAGCCTTAAGAATAAAGAAATACTGTCTCCTGCCCTAAATGTGATGGAATTTAATATGCTCAAAAGGCAATTTTCCCCTTCAGATCCCCTTCAGACTCACCGTATTGCCTGTGAATGGTTCTGTGCAATAGAGAGACCTCCTTCAGCCCTCTGGCATGTGGCATTGCCGTACTGCAGGGAGCTGCCTATCTCTGATTTAGGACTAGAAGTGGAGGTCCAGAAGATGAGAAACTGTGAAGAACAGAGGACACTAGATATCTTACTGTCTGTCTGATTGAAGCAAATTCTAGCTCAGGAACCTCCTGGGAGGTTCTAAGACTTCAATATCTTATGAGATTTTGGAAACATCTAAGTTTTCTGGAACTGATAAAACCATCTTGGTCCCTTAAGATTTCCCTTCCCTCTACTGGGAGGCACTAAACTAAGGATAGGGTAGATGCTTGGGGCAATATGTATTTCCAACCCCACTCAAGAGCTAACCTCTGCTACTGGATGCCTGAAACCACATGCCTGATTCTAGCCTTTGGCTTGACTCAAGAATCCTAATGAACCTTTCCAGCACATTTCTCTGTGTACTGGAGAACCAGTGATGAGCACTATTATTGAAACATCTCTAAAATTGCCCATACTTCTTTTCTGTATGACATCTCTTTTTCTTTGGTTGTTTCCTTTTTAATTTTATTTTGCTAAAGTTAATAGTGAGGTAGGTTTACATTCTCACAAAATATAAGACAGGCAATGAAGAGATAGTATAGAAGCCTCTCTTAAGGCCGCTATTGCACTCAGCCCCCAGGTACTGGGACGCCTTCAGACCATCTCATTTTTAGGACGTGTTCCCAATCACTAACAACGGCCTTTGTCAAAATGTCTCCCTATAGCGACAGCCAATGTCCTAAGCAGATGTCTATGTCTGAGGCAAGTCGTCCCTGTAAGGGGTATCCGATTATCATGAGGCTCCAGGAAGACATTTATGGATGTGATGAGAAGGATGATGGAATGAGACCCAGAAGACACCCCACAGCCACTGTCACCAAGCCTGGACATTTGTTCCTGCCCATTTCTATGCCCATATTTCCTCCTCTGTAAAATAAATAGTTCAGACTAGAAGAGGCCTCAGGTCCTATCGAGCTTGGACAATTTATGACCTTCTGAGTACTGTAAGTGTTATCTGCTTTGGCAGTTTGCACTAAGAATTGGACTTCAGAGATTTGGCACACTCTGATGTTTCTTCAAGTGGTAAGTGTGCTCAGTGTTTTGTGGCATGTGTCTACAAAGCACAAAAGCCTTGGGTTTTCTAGACTTCTGAAGTGCAAGAGTTGGACGGCAATCCCAGCCCAGTCTCAGGAGAGACACAGAAGCAACTCTGTGAAAGGGTACTTCAGTCTCTGTGGGAGCCAGGCTGTGCCCTTGGCAGAGAAGACAGCTTGGGGAAGGGAGGCACATCCGAGAGCTCTAAAGCCTGGGCAGAATGCCCCATGGACCCACAATCCCACATACCTGTGAATGAAGAGAAGAGGACAGGTAGTCCCAGTGTGAACATTTGGTATCCAGAGTCTTATTTGACCTTAAATATTTGGAAGTATGTGGGACCTGGAAATGCTAATACCCGGAGGGTGTGCGGTGTTGTGGAAAGAGAACTGGCTTTGGAATCAGAAATTCTGGTTTGACTCTCACCTCTGCCCTTACTAGCTACGTGACTCAGAGCAGGTCTCCTAACCCTGCTGAATGTGGGTTTTCTTGTCTGCCCAATGAGGAGCATTAGGTCTTTCCTGATGATCTCATAGGGCTGATCTTTCTTGGTTACTTTGCCTGCACACAGTGTACAAACCCCCGGTGATGCCTTAGTCATAGTCTAAGGCATTATCCTACTAAGGAAGGACAATGATAAAGTTAATTTTTGTGGAGAATATAACATTGATCATTATTGCTACCCACTGTTACATTCTTAATATATACCAGGCACTCTGCTAAGGACTTCAGAAACATTAATTCATCACCCAAGGTCACATGGCTGGTAAATCATATGGCAGGACTAAACTCTCAAAGCTCTAACTCCAGAGCCAGGGTCTTAACTCAGTGCTTGCTTCCTTCCTCCTGACCCAGCAATCAGGTTTCTTCCAGACCTGGCTCACAGAGAGTGAGAAAGATGTACTGGCTTGTCTACTCACATATTAACAAACAAACAAACAAAGAGTTAATTAAGCGATCAGTCACATTCTTTAAAAGAGTCAAACACAGCAACTTTGAAAAATCACATGTTAAAAGACATTTATGGATCAGATTAAATAAATAAATGTATGAAAAAATGTGATTATATTTTCACTAACAGTTAACCAACATTGCTAATTGCCTATGTACGACTTTTTCTTAGGCTTGTAACAAATTATTTGTCCCGCCCATCCACCCAGCTAAAAAACAAACAAACTACTGAACACCTTCTCTGTGCCAAATACCCATGAAGTGCTCAGATTTAATGGTGATTGAGGTGTTTCTGCCCTCAAGCATCAGTCTAACAGAAGATACTGACAGAAAAACAATTTAGTAGAGTATGAAAAGGCTTTGATAGGGGCATGAACAGGGTACTAAGGACAGACAGAAAATAAGAAGTTAATTCAGTCTGAGTATGTCAGAGAAAACTTCTCAGAAAAGGTGACAGCTAGGTTGAGCGGTTGGAAGGAAGGGACGTGGACAGGAGAGAAGGGGAAGGACTTTTGGGAAGTGGAAGTGTCTTATGCAATGGATAAGAGGCACGAGAAATGTGACCCACCCAGGAAGCCACAAGAAGTTCACAGTGGCTGGAACGGAGAGTCTAAGGACGGGAGAGGTGACAGCTGAAATGGACGCCATATCGTGCAGGGCTACATATGTACTGTAAAGGGGTTTGAACTTTATTGTAATCACACTGAGAATTAATTGAAGGGTTCAAATCAGAGCCTAAGGAACCGGCCAGAATCCCATTTATGTGTTATGAAGATGATTCTGGCCACAGCATGAAGAATGGATCCATGAGGGAAAAGGGGGTGGCTAAGAGAACACAGGACTAGTTAGAGTACTGGAGTACTTCAGCCAGCAGATGAAGATGACCACCCAGGTGGCGTCAGCGAGAATGGAGAGAAGTAGATATTGCTTGAACATTTAGCAGAATGAGGCAGGTTTAACAACTGAATGAAGGTAGGGGGAGGGAGGGCATGGTCTGAAGGATGTTGTGTCCACTGGTCCCCTCAGTCCCTGAGTAAAAGGATCGATTTGTTTTGTTCCAGGTTCTTTTCTGGTTCAGATGACATGGCTCTGTGTCCCCCAGTTTTTGATCCATCAACCCATACTTTTTGCCCCATATTTCCTTCCATTTCCCAGTATAATAACTAGGGCAATGGGAACTGCTGTAGCAAAGCCAAAACTTTCAGTGGTTTGACACAATAAAAGCATATTTCTTGTTCATGTAAGAGTCTTCTCTGGTCAGTCAGTAGTTTTCTTCTGTCAGGACGCTTCCTTCTATTGCACGGTTTGCCATTTCCTACGGCCTGAGTTCTCAGTATTTAGATGGTAGAGGGGCAAGGGTGGAGAAACTATCCTTTTTACTTAAAACCCCACCTACACCTCCATTAATAAGAACTTGTCACATGACCATATTTAAAGGAACAATTACATCCCTACATACCCACATGAGGGAGGGAGCAGGAAATTTTGCCAAACACCCAGCCACCCAGCATGCCTAGGTTTTAGTGATGAGAGTGGGCATCCTTGTTTGGTTCCAGTTTTCAGGGGGCATGCTTTCAACTTTTTCCCCATTCAGTATTATGTTGGCTGTGTGTTTGTCATAGATGGCTTTTATTGCATTACGGTATGTCCCTTCTATGCTGATTTTGCTGAGGGTTTTAATTATAAAGAGATGCTGGATTTTGTCAAAATGCTTTTTCTGCATCTATTGAGATGATCATGTGATTTTTGGTTTTAAAGCTGTTTATGTAGTGTATCGCATTTATTAACTTGCATATGTTAAAGCATCCCTGGTATGAAACCCACTTGATCATGTTTTTTTGATATGCTGTTGGATTTGGTTAGCTAGTATTTTGTTAAGAATTTTTGCATCTCTATTTGTCAGGGATATTGTAGGTAGTTTCCTTTTTTTCTGTCTCCTTTCTTGGTTTTGGTATTAGAGTGATACAGGTTTCATAGAGTGATATTGGCCTCATAGAATGATTTAGGGAGGATTCTCTTCTGTCCTGTGGAATAGTGTCAATAGGAACGTCTGATAGAATTCAGCTATGAATTCATCTTGTCCTAGACTTTTTTTGTTGGCAATTTTCTTATCACCATTTCAATTCTGCTGCTTGTTATTCATCTGTTCAGCATTTCTATTTCTTCCTGGTTTAATCTAGGAGGTTTGTATATTTCCAAGAATTTATCCACCTTCTCTAGGTTTTTGAGTTTATAGGTATAAAGGTGTTCATAGTAGACTTGAATAATCTTTTGTATTTCTGTGGTATCACTTGTAATGTCTCCCATTTCGTTTCTAATTGAGCTTATTAGGGTCTTCGCTCTTTTTTTCTTAGTTAATCTTGCTAATGGTCTATCAGTTTTATTTATCTTTTCAAAGAATCCACTTTTTGTTTCATTTATCTTTTGTTTTCTTTTTTGTTTCAATTTTATTTAGTTCTGCTCTGATCTTTGTAATTTCTTTTCCTCTACTGGGTTTGGGTTGGGTTTGTTCTTGTTTCTCTAGTTCCTTGAGGTGCACCCTTAGATTGCCTACATGTGCTCTTTCAGACTTTTTGATGTAGGCATTTAAGCCTATGAACTTTCCTTTTAGCACCTCCTTTGCTGTATCCCAGAGGTTTTGATAGGTTGTATCACTATTACGGTCCAGTTAAAAAATTTTTAAATTTTCATCTTGATTTCATTTTTGACCCAATGACTATTCGGGAGTAGGTTATTTAATTTCTATGTGTTTGTGTAGTTTTGAGGGTTCCTTTAGGAATTGATTTCTAGTTTTATTTCACTGTGGTCTGAGGGAGTACTTGATATAATTTCAATTTTTAAAAAGTTATTGAAACTTGTTTTGTGGCCTGTCATATGGTGTATCTTGGAGAGGGTTCCATGTGCTGATAAAAAGAATGTATATTCTGCATTTGTTGGGTAGAATGTTCTGTAAGTACCTATTAAGTTCATTTGTTCTAGGGTACAGTTTAAATCCACTGTTGCTTTGTTGACTTTCTCTCTTGATGACCTGTCTAGCGCTGTCAGTGGAGTATTAAAGCCCTCCACTGTTCTTCTGTTGCTGTCTATCTCATTTCTTAGGTCTAGTAGTAATTTTTTAAATAAAAGTGGGAGCTCCAATATTGGGTACATATATATTTAGGATTGTGATATTTTCCTGTTGGACATTATATAATGTCCCTCTTTGCCTTTTTCAACTGCTGTCACTTCAGGTCTCTTAGCCATGGATACTAGCACTTGCTCTGTTTTGCCTGATATACGAATAGCTATTCCTGCTCCTTTTTGGTGTCCATTTGCACAGAATATCTTTTTCCAGCCCTTTACTTTAAGTTTATATGAGTCTTTGTGTGTTAGGTGAATCTCTTGAAGAAAGCAGATACGTGGTTGGTGAATTCTTACTCATTCTGCCATTCTGTATCTTTTAAGTGGAAGATTTAGACCACTTACATTCAACATTATTAGTATTGAGATGTGTAGTACTATTCTATTAATCAAGCTATTTGCTGCCTTTATACTTTGGGTTTTTAAAAATTTATTGTGTTATTGTTTCATCAATCCTGTGAGATTTATGCCTTAAGGAGGTTCTATTTTGATGTATTTCAAGGATTTGTTTCATGATTTAGAGCTCCTTTTAGCAGTTCTTTAGTGCTGGCTTGGTAGTGGCAAATACTCTCAGCATTTTTTGTCTGAAAAAGATTGTCTCTTTCCTTCACTTATGAAGCTTAGTTTCATTGGATACAAAATTCTTGGCTGATAATTGTTTTGTTTAAAGAGGTTGAAGATAGGGCCCCAGTCCCTTCTGGCTTGTAGGGTTTTGGCTGAGAAGTCTGCTGTTAATCTGATAGGTTTTCCTTTATAGGTTACCTAGTGCTTTTGCCTCACAGCTCTTAAGATTCTTTCCTCATCTTGACTTTAGGTAACCTGACGACTATGTGCCTACGTGATGGTCTTTTTGTGATAAATTTCTCGGGTGTTCTTAGAGCTTCTTGTATTTGGATGTGTAGATTTTTAGCAATGCTGGGGAAGTTTTCCTTGATTATTCCCTTAAATATGTTTTCCAAACTTTTAGATTTCTCTTCTTTCTCAGGAATATTAATTATTCTTAGGTTTGGTCATTTAACATAATCCAAAACTTCTTGGAGGCTTTGCTTATTTTTTGATTATTTTTTCTTTGTCTTTGTTGGATTGGGTTAATTCAAAAATCTTTGAGCTCTGAAGTTCTTTCTTCTGCTTGCTTGATTCAATTGCTGAGATTTTTCAGTGCATTTTACATTTCTATAAGCATGTCCTTGATTTCCAGAACCTGCTATTGATTTTTATTTATGCTATCTATTTCACTGAAATCTATTTCACTGAAAATTTTTTCCTTTGCATCTTGCATCATTTTTTAAAATTGCATTAAGTTGGACTTCACCTTCCCCTGCTGCCTCCTTGATTAGCTTACTAATTGACCTTCTGGATTCTTTTTTTTGGCAATTCAGAGATTCCTTCTAGGTTTGGATCCATTACTGGTGAGCTAGGGTGATCTTTTGGGGGTGCTAAAGAACTTTGTTTTGTCGTATTACCAGAATTGTTTTTCTGGTTCCTTCTCATGAAGGTAGACTATGTCAGAGGGAAGACCTGGGGCTCGAGGGCCACTGTTCAGGTTCTTTTGTCCCATCAGGTACTCCCTTGGTATAGTGCTCCTCCCCCTTCCCTAGGGATGGGGTTTTCTGAGAGCCAAACTGTAGTGATTATTATTACTCTTCCAGATCTAGCCACCCAGCAGTTACCTGGCTCCAGGCCTAGGGGGTGTCTACACAGAGCCTGTGATGTGAACCATCTTCTGGTCTCCTAGCCATGGACACCAGCACTTGCTCTGGTGGAGATGGAAGGGGATGAAATGGACTCTGTGAGGGTTCTTAGTTGTAGTTTTGTTCGTTGCACTAGTTTTATGCTGTTTGGCTTCCTGCCCAGAGGTGGAGGATCAAGAGAGCATCAGCTGTGGTAGTATAGGGATGATCAGGCAGTGGGCAGGGCCCTAGAGCTCTTTGTCTTTGGCTACCAGGGCAGGAAGAGAAAGACCATCAGGTGAGGGCAGGGTTAGGTGTCTCTGAGCTCAGACGCTCCTTGGGTGGGGCTTGCTATGGCTTCTGTGGGGGATTGGGGAGTGAGGGTGTGGTTCTCAGGCCAATTAAGTTATGTTCTCAGGGGAATCATGGCTGTGTCATGCATGTCGTCAGTGAAGCGGAGGAAAGCCGACGGTTATAGGCCTCACCCAGCTGCTATGCAGCGCAAAATGCCAGTCTCACTCCTACCATGCCCCCTCCCCAACATCACCAGGTTTGTTTCCAGGCAGCAGATGAGCAAGGCTGAGAACTTGCCCCAGGCTGCCAACCCTCTGGCTGTGAAAGCAAGCAGGGCTTTCAGGTTTTGTGCCTCCTGCCTGCCATGGCTTCTGTGCTGTGTCTGCACTCCAGATTCATCCCCTCCCCCAAGTTATGTCCAGGAAACTTTGCATTCAGTTGAAATTGTTACAAAGTTCACCTGGAAGTTTCCTTCTCTCTGTGTTTTTTTTCTCAGTTCCTCTGGAAGCCCTCCCCAAGGACCTCTGTGAGACAAAGTCAGAAATGGCTTCCCTGGGGACTGTGAGAGCCCACAGGGCTCTTCCTGCTGCTTCTTCTACTCCTGTATTTCACCTGTCTCAGCTCCAGGGTCAGTGAAATCCTTCTCCCATGATCTGGACCTTCAGCTTCCCCAGTGAGGGTGTATGTCTGGGAGCAAGTGATTCCCCTTTCACACTTTGGGGACTCACAGTTTTTGGGCTGTCTCCCAGGCCTGCAGGAGCAATTTGCTCCCTTCAAAGGGTCTGTGGATTCTCTCAGCTTTCCTGGTACATACTGCAGTAGTTATCTGAGCAAAAGTTCATGATGTGATTCTCCACATAGTGCTCTGTCTCTCCAAGTGGGAGTGCCGGCTTTCTCTAGTTAGGCTAGCAGTGAAGTTGTCATGTGGACACATTCGGGACCTCTGGTTAGCCAAGATGTTTCAGACAGTGAAATTAGCTATTGTTTTCTCCTAGCTTGGATCAGGGTTATTCTGCCAGGAGTTGCTATAATGGCTTGAGTTGGTTGGCCTCTAGCCAGGAGGTGACACTTGCAAGAAAGAACCAACTAAGGTGGTAATAGGAAGATCTAAGCTTTCCCTAAGTTGGCCAGGGTAAATCTTTTGGTTTCTCAGGCAATGGGCTGGGCCATAAAGCTCCAAAGAGTTTCTGTCTTTTGTGTTCAGCTACCAGGGCAGGTAGAGACTTACCATGAGGTGGGGGCAAGGCTAGGCAGGTCCTTGGGCAGGTTTGCCGCAGTCACTGTTGAGGACGCAGGATGGTTCTAAAACCAACGTGGTCATATTCCAGAGGGGATTTTGGCTGCCTCTGCTGTGTCATATAGTTCACCAGGGGAGTGGGGGATAGCCAGTAGTGAGAGGCCTCACCCAGCTCCCATGCCGTTGGTGAGGCCTGTCTCACTCCTGCAGTGCCCCACTCAAACCTTGCTCCAGGCCGTGAGCTTCCCCACTGAGAAGGCAAGCACAGCTTTTGGACCTCATCCTTTCCGTCTGCCCACTCTGTTGGCAGCAGTTGCTGCACCCATATCTCCAGAAGTTCCTGTTCGTCCTCCGGATTCTGCTCAAGAAAATTTGTGCCCAGTCAAAAGAATTACTAATTTCAGTTGGAAGCTTCTTTCTCCTTTTGACACCTCCCTAATTCCACTAGCTGCTTTCCCTGGGGTTCCCTGTGATGGCTTTCCTGAGTTTCAGCTGGAGACAGGAAGTGCCTTTTAGGCCCTGCTTCTACTTTCTTTTTTCACTCTGTTGCCCAGGCTGGAGTGCAGTGACACAAGCTTGGCTCACTGCTACCCCTACCCCCACCTCCCAAATTCAAGTTATTCCCCTGGCTCAGCCTCTTGAGTAGCTGGGATCACAGGAATCTCCCATCACACCACCACACCTGGCTAATGTTTGTATTTTTTAGTAGAGACGGGGTTTTACCAGGTTAGCCAGGCTGGTCTTAAACTCCTGCCCTCAGGTGATCCACCCGCCTCGGCCTCTACTTTGGTATTTCATGAGGTTCCCTAAATCTGTGTCAGCTTTAGGTAAGGTTAACTTCTTCTCCTGTGATCTAGATTTTCAGATTCCCCAGTGGGGATATGTGTTCTGAGTAAGGTTTTCCATCTCTCACACTTTGGGAACTCACAGTTTTTTGCCTGTCCCGTGGAATTGGCAGTGGCCTACTGATTCTTTCAACTGATCTGTGAATTCTTTCAGTTTTCCTGGTACATTCCTGCCGTGGTTCGTGGAGCAACAGTTCACGATGCGAGTTTCTACACTGTTCTGTCCATCCACTGGGAGCTGCACAGTAGCCCTGTCTCCTATCTGCCATCTTGTCTCCTCATCCTTTGTCTATTTTAAATTTTTTAATTATTAGTTAAGAGCTCTTTATCCCTGATCAGATATATGATTTGTGAACATTTTCTACTATTTAGAGGATTATTTTTTAACTTTCTGATATGGTTTGGCTTTGTCCCCACCCAAATCTCATCTTGAATTATAGCTCTCATAATTCCCATGTGTTGTGGGAGGGACTCAGTGGGAGATAATTGAATCATGGGGCAGTTTCCCCCATACTGTTCTTGTGGTAGCGAATAAATCTTATGAGATCTGATGGTTTTATAAGAAAAAACTCCTTTCACTTGGCTCTCACTCTTCTCTTGTCTGCCATCATGTGAGATGTGCCTTTTACCTTCCTCCATGATTGTGAGACCTCCCCAGCCATGTGGACCTGTAAGTCCATTAATTCTCCTTCCTTTGTAGATTGCCCAGTCTTGGGTATGTCTTTATCAGCAGCATGAAAATGAACTAATATACTTTCTTAATGGTGGTCTGGTGGCTCAAAAACATTTCCTTTTAACTTTTAAGTTCCGAGGTACATGTGCAGGATGTGCAGGTTCGTTACATCGGTAACTGTGTGCCACAGTGGTTTGCTGCCCATCACCTAAGTGTTAAGGCCAGCATGCGTTAGCTATTTTTCCCTTCCCTGCCACCCCCCCAAGATGCCCCAGGGTGTGTTGTTACTCTCCCTGTGTCCATGTGTTCTTATTGTTCAGCTCCCACTTATGAGTGAGAACATGTGATGTTTGGTTTTCTTCTCCTGTGTTAATTTGCTGAGGATAACGGCTTCCAGCTCCATCCATGTCCCTGCAAAGGACGTGATCGTTTCCCTTTCTGTGGCTGCATAGTATTCCATGGTGTAATTATACTATGTTTTCTTTACCCAGTCTATTACTGATGGGCATTTGGGTTTATTCCATGTTTTTGTTATTGTGAAAAATGCAATTAACGTACACAAGCATGTATTTTATAACAGAATAATTTATATTTCTTTGGGTATATACCAAGTAATGGGATGGCTGGATCGAATGATATTTCTGGTTCTAGGTCTTTGAGGAATTGTCACACTGTCTCCCAAAATGGTTGAACTCATTTGCATTTCCACCAACAGTGTAAAAGCATTCTTATCTGTTCACAGCCTCACCAGCATCTGTTGCTTCTTGACTTTTTAATAATTGCCATTCTGACTGGCATGAGATGGTGTCTCTCTGTGGATTCGATTTGCATTTCTCTATCAATCAGTGATGCTGAGCTTTTTTCATATGTTTGTTGGCTGCATAAATGCCTTCTTTTGAGAAGGATCTGTTCATGCCCTTTGCCTCCTTTTTAATGGAGTTGTTCATTGTTACTAAAAATATAATTTTACGTCTTTTAAATGAGCTGAGAGAGGAAAGGAAAGCAAGCGTATATTTTGGGGGGTTATATTCACCAGCTAACTTGCCATTTCTTATTCTTCTCATCTTTTTCTGTAGTTTTCAGTGAGCATATGGTGTCCTTTCCTTACTACAATACAGCTTTGTCCACCTACCTCCTTTTTGCTCTTACGATCAAGTATATTATCTTTCTACATGTTATGGGTCCCTAAATATAATTACACACATATTACTTTATACCACTTTTTAAAAGTAAGTTAAGAGAAAGGAGAAGAAATATGCATTTACGCTATCTTTTATAACTACATGATCACCTCTATCAGTGCTTGGTTTCTTTATTTAGATTTAAATTATTGTCTGTGGTCACTTGCTTTTGGCCTGAAGAACTTCCTTTGCAATTTTTTTAAGGCCATTTCTGTATTGTAGCAACTTTAGATACTAATTATTTTCCCTTTTCCATGCTTGTTCATGTTACTTGCTTATTTCTTTAGTAACTTGGTTAGAATATTTGAAGAAGTCCATTTCCCATGCAGCGTGAAGCCTCTGATATTCTTGAGAGGGTTCAGTCTTGGGCATGGGCATGGGCACGGTCATGGTCATCCTGAGATGACTGGTTTTGGCAGGTCTCTCTTTGTCTCTATTTCTTATCTGTCTTCTAAACTGTATGTCTCTGTAGCATCACATCCAGCTGTTAGGTTTCATTAATTGCTGGCTGATTACTCCATTTTTAAAAAATAATGTGGTGGTGCACAAATTGCTCCACACTCTGATCTAATTAAATTTGGGTGTCTTGACAGGGTTGGGCTTTGAGGTTTTCTCTGACCACAGGAGGAGTCATCTTAGAGTTATCTCTTCACCTAGTTCTCTCTGGTAATCCAACTGGTTTACAGTTTTGCTTGTTGCTATCATGGAGCTACCAGCCTCCTCCTTAATTGCTTATCACCAAAATCTCCATGGTTCTTGAGAGTTCCTTTAGGATTGAATTTACTCACACTTTGTTTCAGATAAATTCAATTGAGGGAAGATGCGTCTACATCTTATGTTTTTTTGACTTCCCTCTTCATCTTGCAAAATCTCTGAACCACTACTCTGGAGATGACAACAGGCAAAATCACCCACTTCTCAAGGAATATTGCCGATCCTTCTTTTGTTTTTCGGAGTCAAGGAAATGTATTTTGAACTATTTATGGCCTTTAATAATTGTGTAAGGTAATACACTCCTGTGATCAAGATTTGGAACATTTGTTTTACTCTGCCTGGTTGCCATAAAATTTGGAAACTATCTGTGAGTATTCTTATGGCAATATAGTTGTTTGTATCAGTGGAATAAGAATCCATTTTTCTTTTACAACCGAACACAGTTGGAAAATGTGGTTATTTTACCAAGTCTTTAACTGGAAGGATATGCTTCTCTTTAAGGGGTCAATCTCAATTTGCAGAGCTGGTAAAAACCCCAAGGGGAGACTGGCCTCATACCCCGGTCTACAAATTCCCTGTACAGGATTCCCAGCCTGTGTTCTATAAAGAATGTCACTTTCTAACAGGTCCAGGAACTCCAACTTGATACTGGGACCTTAAGATGAGAGGATCGCCCAACTCCCAGGTATTTGAGGATAAACCCATGGCTGAGCTGGGCTTTAAAAATCTTATCTGAGGGAGAGAGATCCAAGATGGCTGATTAACAACAGCTCAGGATTGTAGCTTCCAGTGAAAGCGCAGAGAGCGAGTGGATGCTGCACTTTCAGACGAATTTTTGTTGCCCACAGACTGGGAGATTCCCAGCGGAGGAGCCACACGGGTCGCCAGCGAGACATTTTTGGCCGGCGCGGCTATTTTGCTGGCGCCCCGGCACGGCACTTCTCGGCGCGGAATATAAGGGACGGGGTGCCCTTTGAGTCTGGCTTGGCTGGTCCCATCCCCACAAGGAGAACAGCAATTGGAAGCGCTGAGGACTGAGAGTTTCACAGTAAGCACAGCTGAACCAGGAAGGTCCAGCTCTGCGGGGAAGGGGCATCCGCCAAAGGAAAACTAAGAAACAGAAAAAAC
>CAUYLG010076616.1:0-28366 GCA_963573385.1 Cacajao melanocephalus
TTCTAGCCTGGGCAGTAGAACAAGAATTCTGTTCTCTCTCCCTCTTTTTCTTCCTCTTTCTTTCTCTCGTACATTCTTTTTTTTTCTTTCTTTCACTCTCACTTTCTTTCCTCTCTTTTCCTTTCTTTCAAAAAAAAAAAAATAAAAAATAAAAAAATAAAAATAAAAAGCAAGATCTATTTGCTAGCCTTTTTCTGTTTTTGAAATATCTGGAATGATGGCTCTGGGTTAGCTCTCAATAAAGTAGATTCAATCTGTGATATACATGTACTCAGAAACTCAAAGTGCTTTGCAATATCATAAAATATTTTCACATAGTCACAGTATTTCTGTTTGCATTTTTTAAGGAAGCAAAACAAGTAGTAAGGGGCGAGAAATTATTTCATGTCACAAAATAAACTAGGCACTCAGGTTTCTGTTTGATTGTCCAGGTTTCTGCTTCATTGGGGAAGGAATTGTAAGTGTGATTGCGAAAACCTCAAAATAATTTCTGTGTGTAAAATACAAGTTAACTGAAATAATAATACAACATAATAAAACATTGTTGAGTCTTTAATATATGTGCCAGGCATTTATGAAAAGCATTTCATGTTTATATAATTTTACAACTAGTTTATGCCAATGAGTAGGGCTGCCCTTCAAATATTTCCAAATCTCCTCCAGTGCATATGATAGGATTATACATTTCTGCCCCCTTCAAGTTGAGTGAGGCTATATGACTTTCACTAGCCCCCAAAATATAAGCAGTTAAAACCAAGTCAGGGCACAATTAACTACTCACACTTTCCCTCTGCCTTAGTGATCGACAAAATCTTATGTGGTGGCTACTCTATCAGCAAAAGTTTCTGGGTGAGAAGGAATGGTGTAAAACCCACAACTGACCCACTAAGGACATACAGCAAAAGTGAGGAGGAAAAACAATCAAGTCTGTGTTGTATCAGACTGTACAGTTTTGGAAATTGTCACTGCGGCATAATTTGTACTGGCCCCTCCTAATTGATAGGTTATCAATTAGATATTATCTGCATTTACTGATGAGAAGTTGAAAGCTCAAATAAAACCTCTAATATGTTTTAGGTTAAAGAGTCAATAAAAGAGAGAACTGTGATTTGAACTCAATTCTTTCTGACTTTAGAGTCCAGCTCATCACCACTAAACCTTATTTCACTAACTTTATTGCTTGCAATAAGTTTACTTTTATGTGATCTTCCTTAGACTTAGTGGTTCTAGGAAAGACTTGTTTTTGATACTGATTCTTTGGAATTTATTTCTAAAGCTAAGCTGAAATAATAAAACATATCTTCTATAGAACTTTATTATTTACAAAACATTTCCACATATATTATTAACTCATTGTATCCTCACAATAAAACTGTGACTTAGGCAGGGGAGGTATATTATCCCATTGTTACAGCTGAAGAAAATCTAAGTACAGAAAAATCAATAACTAATTGATATTCCAAGGTCATATAGCTAGGCAATAACAAACTCTGGAACTAGGACCCCATTCTCGAGAATTATACTCCAGTAATAGCAGCGGGAGGGATGTCTGTAGAGAGTGATTCCTGGCACAATAGAGAGAAGGCAGTTGTTAAACTCAGCACCGCAATTTGCGATTTTGTTTTGCCATCAGGATCATTGATAACATTTCAAATCACCCTTTATCATAATCAGTTGTAAAAATAGCATTGATTTATATTTCCATAAAATAGTGGAACAATTCAAGTTTAGATTGTAAAATGATAACAAGAAAGTAACCCAAACCATGTCCCAAACCCACAGGGATATACTTTACAAATACAGCTTATTTCTGATCCTTTAACTATCACTTGTGGTGGGGCACAGTGGCTCGTGTGTATAATCACAGCACGTTGCCAGGCCAAGGTGGGAGGATTGCTTGAGCTCAGGAGTTCGAGACCAGCCTAGGCAACATAGTGAAACCCCATGTAGAAAAGAAAAAATATCTGGGTATGGGGGCATGCACCTGTGATCTCAGCTATGTGGGAGACTGAGGTGGGAGGATCACCTGAGCCCAGGAGGTCAAGACTGCAATGAGCCATGATCACACCACTGTACTCCAGCCTAGGCAACAGAGCAAGACTCTCTTAATGACAAACAAACAAGTATCACTTGAAAATTTCTAAAATACATTGATTATCAAGAAGAAAAAACTTTATATTGTCCAGAAAACTTGCTGGATTTATGTGTAAAAGAAAACATGCTGGTAATATGGCAATGTGAAGTTGCTACCATGTGACCAAGTTATTTTAACTTAAAAAAAGTCATTTGCTTCCCACTGATAATAATTTTAAAGGTTTATTTCAATGAAGGGTTATTCATCACTAATTAAGAATATATTTGATTAAATGTTTTTTATAACTTCATTTTATTTTTATTTTTATGTGCATAAAACTATTTTTTGCAGCCTATAGTTATTAAATGTGGTATAATAAAAAATTCTGAAAGTGTCGCTTGAATATAGGTCAATTTCAGCATGATGGTGCTTACACTTTTATAGAATGTTGCCAGAATCATTTTTGTAAATGTTATCTGGAAGGCAAATGTGAGAGGGTTTGGGGTTTTTTTCTGGAGGGGGGTGGAATATTTTATGGAACAAATTTCTTTTGTTGTCTGAAGCCACCATCAGATTAGCTTCAGAGATAGAAAAAACTTAGGACTGAGGCACACATTTTTCAATTCTCTTGAATAAGAAAGTTTGTATCCACAGTTTAAGTGTCAGACACATTTCTATTTCTGATTTTTAGCATATCTCTGATGAAGGGAGTAAAGAAATTCTGCTAAATGCATTGAACTCATATGTTGCATGATTTTCCTTGATATCTTTAGATTTGCAAAAATATTAGTAGGCATGGCTTTTGACCTTGCTCTTGACCTATTTTTAAATGACATTTATAATTCTCATGTATATTCTTAAATGAATATGTTTGCATCTATATCTATATAGTTATAGGCATATTTAATTTGTATACATATCTACACCAGTATCTATATGTAGCCCTATATACACCTTATTTATACAGATATACACAGATACATACATATATACATAATTGTGTATATAAATACATATATACATAGATGTATATATAGATACATACGTATAGATATCTAGATATAGACTATATCTTTACATATACAGACATACGTATACACACATGGATATGTATATGCCTATAGAGACGTAGAAGGATGTAATATGTATATGTGAAACACTGCAAGCAAATATCTTGAATTAAATAACATCCAACCCTCAAGTCCTACCTCAAATGTTAAATTCCCTAAAGAGCCTCTTCTCTAAATGAAAACTGTTGCTGCCTCCTTTGAGCCTCTTAACAGTACTCTTACCAGGAAACTTTTATCAATCAACCTTGGAAAAATATTAATGAGAGCTCACAAGTGTTAGTGTGCCAACAGTACCTAATTCAGTCAATCTGCAACTCAAATCTGAGAAGTCACTATGTTATTCTCTTCATGTTGAAGGAAAAGAAAATCTAAGACAATGGAGTTGAGTGACTTTCCCAGTATCAAATGCAGAAAACAAAAAACAAAAAACTGCAGAGGAGGACTCTGAACTAAAGTCTGTCTGACTCCAATGCCTCATGAATTGTTTAGTCTCATTAATTAATTAATTCACAATACTTATTGAGGCTTAATAAAGGCTGCACTATGTTCTAGGCAGTGTGGTAGGCTGAGGCTTCAGTGGTAAGAGTATATACACGCAGCAGGCATTCTAACAGGAAGCCAACACCAGAGGCATCTGATGGGCAGAAACTGACACAGTTATTAATTAAAGGATCACTCAGTCTATCCTTGGGGCAACTTCAGCAGCTAAAAGTGAAACAGGAAATGTTAGAAAGACGAGTTACAGAGGATGTGTGCCCAAATCTTCATATAAACTCCAACCGTCTGGCTAACCATGAACTATGCATGTGTGGAACAGAATCCAAGATTACTAGCTAGGATAAATGAACTGAACAGAGTTCTCAGAGATAGGAAACAGTGTATAGAGTTTGAGTTCAGCGGTCTAACTTTAAATATTAAACATTCTCGAGAAGACCGGAATAGAATCCACAGTATCTGTAACAAAGTATTGACAGTATTTGGAATGTAATCCAAAGTAAAATGTAAAAAGAAACTGAAAAACATTTCCCATATTCAATACAAAAAACAATCAATGGCGATGATCCAGAATTTGGAATTGGCAAACTCTTTAAAGTAGCCATTGTAACTATAGGTGCAGATGAAAGTAAGATCGTAAACAATAAAAAGCCTCAAAAGGCTGAGGTGGGAGGATTGCTTGAGCTCAGGAGATTGAGACTGCAGTGAACCATGATCGCACAACTGTGCTCCAGCCTGGCCGGCAGGAAAAATAAATGCTGTAGAAAGAATCAAGTGGAAATTAGAGCACCAAAAAACACAATGTCTGAAGTGCAAAATTCATTTGACATATTTAATAGAAGTTTTGAGATGACAGAAGGAGACAGTTAAGACAGATTCATAGTTACAGTTAATCTGAAATACAGAAGGAAAAAAATGGAAAACTGATGAGCAGGAACTCAGATTTGTGGAGAGATACCAAATGGTCTAAGCTGTGTAGTTGAAAGCCTAGAGAGAGATCAGAAACAAAATGGGGCAGAAAAAATACTTCTTAAATTTGATGAAAGGCATAAATTGTTTCAGAAAACTCAGCAAAATCTATGAAGTATAAATGCAAAGAAAACTACATTTGGTTTATCATAGTTACTGAAATACAAAGACGAGAAAAATCTTTAAAGTAGCTAGAGAAATCTGACACATTATATAAAAGAGAACAATGATATAAATTATTGCTGAAGAATTATCAGAAACGATGTTAAGAAGACAGAGGAACAATATATTTGAGGTTCTGAGAGAAGGATAAATTTGTCAACAAGAAAATTACATATATAGGCTGGGCACCTTGGCTCAGGTCTGTAATCCCAGCACTTTGGGAGGCCGAGGTGAGCCAATCACCTGAGGTCAGGAGTTCAAGATCAGCCTGGCCAACATGGTGAGACCCCGTCTCTACTAAAAATATGAAAATTAGCTGGGTGTGGTGGTGCATGTCTGTAATTCCAGGTACTCGGGAGGCTGAGGGGAGAGAATCGCTTGAGCCCTGACCTAGAGGGGTGGAGGTTGCAGTGAGCTGACATCGTGCCACTGCACTTTAGCCTGGGTAACAGAGCAAAACTCAGTTTCAATCTAAAATAAAAAAAAAAAAGAGCAGTAGACTGGAAAATACTGGCCAAACATTTATCTGGCAAAACACATATCCTGAATACTGAAAGAAATTCTAAATATTAGTAATAAGAAGATAAGCAATCTAACTAAAAATAGGAAAAGGGTATGAACATAAGAATTGCCAAAAGCACAAAAAGAGGTGCTGAACATTATTAGTTATCAGAGAAATGCAAATTAAACTACAATGAGATATTACTACGTACCCACCAGAATGGCTAAAGTTAAAAAGTTTGACAACTTCAAATGTTGCTGACAATGTGAATTAACTAGAACTCTTATACATTTTTGGTGTGAGAATAATATATGACAACCACTTTGAAAAAATGTTGGATAATTTCAAATAAAACTAAACAATCATCCATCAATTCTGTTTCTAGTTATTTACTCAAGATAAATTATAATACTTTTCACAGAAGGACTTATACAAGAATATTTACAGCGTCTTTATTCACAATAGACAAAGACTGAAAATCTAGGTATCCATCAATAAGAGAATGATTTAAACACACACACACACACACACACACACACACACACACTATATGCATGTACATGTAATGGGATACTATATAACACTAAAAGGAACAAATGACACACCCAAAAACATGGATGAATCTCAAAAATAATATGCTACATAAAAAAGCCATACTCAGAAGAGTACATACTGAATGATTTCACGTATATGAAATTTTTAAACAGGCAAAATTAATCCCTATGAAATGTAATCAGAAAGAGGACTGCCTCTGGGGGTGTCAGAATGGAATTAAGAAGGAGCATGAAGAAGTTTTCTGAACTGATGGAAATGCTTTATATTTTGTTAGGATTTGGATTCCATGGGTGTATTTATTTGCTAAAACTTACTGAATGGTACAGTTAAGATGAGTGTTATTTTAGGAAGGTGCCTTCTCCATTAGCACAGAAAGGAAAGAGAAAATTGAGCTGTTTTCTCTTTATACAAGAATGTTCAGGGATTGAGTTTCATTATCTTTCATTCCTCATGATCACCAGCAAACTGCTCTCGGTAATATTCTTCTTAGCAAATGTTAGAAAAATAGATATGTTTCTGTTATCTTCTTTTCCTGTTTTCTTCTATGTTCAACATTTATATAAACTACAATAATAGTGAACTAATTAATGCCATTGTCAAGTATTTTAACAGGCACATATTGTGAACAGTGCTGAAATAAAAATATGTGTGCATGTGTCTTTATAATAGAATGATTTGTAATCCTTTGGATATATACTCAGTAATGAATTGCTGGGTCAATTGGTATTTCTATTTCTAGATCCTTGAGGAATCACCACACTGTCTTCCATAATGGTTTAACTAATTTGGAACCAACCCAAATGCCTATCAATGATAGACTGGATAAAGAAAATGTGGCACATATACACCATGAAGTACTATGCAGCCATTAAAAGGATGAGTTCATGTCCTTTGCAGAGACGTGAATGAAGCTGGAAACCATCATTCTCAGCAAACTGACACAAGAACAAAAAACCAAACACCATATGTTCTCACTCATAAGTGGGTGTTGAACAATGAGAACACAAGGACACAGGGAGGGGAACATCACATGCCAGGGCCTGTCAGGGGGTGGGGTCTAGAGGAGGGATAGCAGGGAGTCAGGGGAGTGGGGAGGGATAGCATCAGGAGAAATACCTTATGTAGATGACAGGGTGATGGACGCGGCAAACCATCATGGCATATGTATACCTATGTAACAAACCTGCATGTTCCGCACATGTACCCCAGAACTTGAAGTATAATAAATAAATTTTTAAAAATAGGCACATATTAGTTTTCATTCTCACCACATGTAGTAGTTCATGTGACACACTAACAAATATTTAGCTTTAAAAAGGTAAGGTCAATAGCTTACACTTTCTACCTGCTCATATTGAGAGTAGTGCTGCTAAGTTACGTGGTTTAAATGATTGTCTGAGAGTTTCACTGATGTAATTTCCACCTGTTAATTAACATCATTAAAGTCTGGTCTGCAAGTCATCAGTTTTAATGACTCTATAAATTCTAATGGTTTTGTGAAAGAATTTGGATTTGTTATTTCTGGAAGCAACTTTGTTAAAGTCAGTAAATTGGAGGTAGAAATACCTATTAGAAAAAAATAACAAATATTGGCAAAGGTGTAGGGAAAAAGGAGTCCTACTACACAGTTGGTGGAAATGTAAATTGGTACAGCCATTATGGAAAACAGTATGGAGGCTCCTAAAAAAATTAAAATGGAGCTACCATATCACGCAGTAATCCCTCTTCTGAGTATATACCCAGATAAATACAAATCACCGCTATGTAAAGATACCTGCACTCCTGTGTTCATTACAGGATTTTTCACAATAGCCAATATATGGAAATAACCTAAGTGCCCATCAATGAGCAAATGGACACACGCACACATACACACACACACACACACACACACACATATGCAATGTAACAGTCAATTATTCAGTCTTAAGAAAGAAGGAGATTCTGCCATTCGGGTCCATCCAGGTTCTTTGGACAGACCCAGAGAACATTTTGCCAAGTGAAACAAGCCAGATACAGAAAAAATATTGCAAATACAAAGAGAGAGTAAGACAGTGGTTATTGTGGGTGGGGTGTGGGTGGGAGAGGGGAATATGTAGATCAAAGAATACAAAATAGCAGATATGGAAGATGAACAAGTTTAAATATCTAACATATAACATGAGGAATAAAGTTAGTCAAATTGTATTGTATTAGGGATTTTAATTAAATAAGTAGATTTTTAGCTGTTCTTACCACAAAGAAGTAGCTATGTGAGATGTGAACCGTATTAATCTATTTCACTATAGTAATCACTTACTATTTATATGTATCCCATAACATCATATCATCATGTTTCAAACCTCAAATATACAGAATAAAATTTATCCAATTTTTTAAAAGCCTACTCACTAACAGAAGTCAACAGAGGAAGAAAATATCTGTGGACCAAGCTCCTTGCTTTAAATTCCCCTTACTGACACCCTCTCTCTTGGGAAGTTGTCCAGGAAAGATGATAAGTCATTGCAGGCCTCATCAGGAAAGCTGTTTGGGTTGGAACATGATTTTCCTGGTTTTCATCAAACTCTCCCAAAAATGAAGTGAATATACATATTCACACACATACACACACAAACACACACAAAGCTGCAAACCTCCACTCTAAATATTAATTTGTTCTTACATTCAACACAACAATAGCTCTGACTGTAGCATCTAAATCGTGGTCCTACTCTAACTGATAAATCTTGTTCTCAGGTTCTTCATCTATAAAATGTAAAGCTTTTCTTTTGTGTTTGATTTTCTTTTGTATTTGACCTCTCTGGGCTCCTTGTTTTACTCATTTAGCCTTATTTCTACTCCAGTTTTCAGAAATCATGCTTGGGGGTCACTTTTGTTACCATTTTACTTAGAAATAGGGAGAGAAGACATTCTTCATACTGCAAATTTAGCACATTCAAATGGCAAATTAAAATCAAATTAGGTTTAGAAAATTTCCACAGGTGAAACAAATTCATCCAGTGTTAGCTGAGACATTATCTTCTCATTCTGAGGTTTCTGAAACTCCGTATGTGTGTTTGCATATGTATCTGTGTGTATAAGTGTTTTCTGATAATAAGGTTGACTGAGCAATAACTTTCATAATACTTTGTGATTGGGTCAATTTTGCTTTCTTCATTAACATTTTTCTTAAAATAATGTTACAGGCCTAGATTGCTGGACTAGTTTTAATAAAAATCTTATACTTTGGCATTATTACAGTGCTCTATAAATGTTGTCTTAAAGATGAGGGCACTGCTGGCTGGGCGTGGTGGCTCACACCTGTAATCCCAGCACTTTGGAAGGCTGAGGTGGGCGGATCACGATGTCAGGCGTTTGAGACCAGCCTCACCAACATTGTGAAACCCCATCTCTACTAAAAATACAAAACATTAGCCGGGCATGGTGGCTGGTGCCTTTAGTCCCAGCTACTCGGGAGGCTGAGCCAGGAGAATCGCTTGAACCTGAGAGGGAGAGGTTGCAATGAGCCAAGATCTCCTCACTGCATTCCATCTTGGGTGACAGTGTGAGACTCCATCTCAAAACAACAATAACAAAAAAATAAGATGAGGCATTGCTAACGCCAGTGTCGTAGGTTAAATTGTGGACCCCTACTGTTGATCTGTTACAGTGCAAACCCCCAGTACCTCAGAATGTGCCTTTATTTGGAAATAGAGTCATTGTATATATAATCGGTTAAGATGAAGTTATCCTGGAGTAAGGTGATTCCTAATCTAATGTGAATGGTATACATTTAAAAGGGAAAAATTGAACACAGACACACATATACAGGGATAATTTCATGTGAACATGAAGAAAAATATTAGTCAAGGAAAGCCAAAGATAACCAGCAAACCCCTAAAAGCTAAGAGACAGGTATGGAAAAGATTTTCCCACATAGTTCTCACACAGAACCAATCCTACAACACCTTGATTTTGGACTTCTAGATTCCACAATTGTGAGACAATAATTCTTTCTGGTTTTAAGTCACCAGTTTGTGTCACTTTGTTCAGGAACCCTAAGAAATGAATGCAAAGATAAATAAAAGGGTCAGTTATAAAGTGATCAAGAAGAGGGAGAAGAGAAGTTATACCCAAAGAGGAGTAAATTATTCTTGTTGAATCTGTCCCAAATCTTGCTGACAAATCACTTCCCTTGTGAGAAATGCCACATGAACACGTCTATGTGCGTGGTGTCTACTTTTCAGACTCCTAGGTCTCTCTCTCTCTCTCTCTCTCTCTCTCTCTCTCTCTCTCTCTCAGCTGGTACTTACATGCCACCACCAAACCTGCTTGTTAGAAATTTAAAGGCCGAGAGCCAGTGGCTCACACCTGTAATCCCAGCATTTTGGGAGGCAGAGGCAGGTGGATCACCTGAGGTCAGGAGTTCAAGAACATGGTGAAACCCCAGCAACCCTGGCCAACATGATGAAACCCCGACACTACTAAAAATACAAAAAATTATCCAGGCATGGTGGCACATGCCTGTAGTCCCAGCTACTCGGGAGGCTGAGGCAAGAAAACTGCTTGAACCAGGGAGGTACAATTGCACTCCAGCCTGGGTGGGCAACAAGAGCAAAAATCTGTCTCAAAAAAAAAAAAAAAAAAAGAAAAGAAAAAAGAAAAGAAAAGAAATTTAATGTGGCAGCTGCAAAAGGATTTCCACTGCTGTGAAGGCACTGGAGAGCAATGAAGGATAGGATTGTTAGTGACTGAAGTCCCTATTTAAGGAATTTGGGGTTTTTTCCACCTCATCAAAGCTCTTCTATTTTAGGTCTCTCTCCCTTATCTTTTTCTTAACATTGAATTTTGATTCCTAGAATTTTTTTTTTTAAAGACAGGATTGTGCTCTGTCACCTAGGCTAGAGTGCAGTGGTATGATAATAGTTCCCTGCAGCCTTGATGTCTTGTACTTAAGCAGTTCTCCTGTCTCAGCCTCTCTAGTAGCTGGTACTACAGGTGCACAGTACTTACTGAACCTGGCTAATTGTTCCATTTTTTATAGAGACCTGTTGCTCAGGCTGGTCCTGAATTCCAGGGCCCAAGAGATCTTCCCACCTCGGCCTCCCAAAGTGCTGGGATTACAGGCGTGAGCCACCATGCCTGACCTGATTCCAAGAATTAAGACTTTATGTCTTCTGTTTCTCTTGTCCTATTTATTGAACTACATGACTCTAAGATATTCTGAATAAATTGTGTTTGCAATCTAGGTTTGTTTTTTTTTGTTTCAGAAGTGGTGAAAAAAAAAGAACTTGAAGTTTTAAATGAACTTTTATTTTAAAATTTAAAACGGTGAGGGTTATCATGACAGAGTCAGAAAGGACTGACCCAAAATTTAAGCAACGTTGATGGAGAACTGTTTTCTTCTACTTCTCAGATCTGCCTTCTCTTTGTGGGAGTTTTAATGCAATCGGGAGACATATTGAAAACCCCCTCGTCTTTGTGGTGGCTCCTTAGAAAGTCCTGGAATTCACTCTGATTGGACCAACTTGGATTATGTGTCCATTTATGAGCCAGTCATTGTGAATATTCTTCAGATTGACTTGGGCTTAGATTGCATACATTTATCTGAAGTTCTGATGGAGCAGGGATTGGAATCATAGAGGGATGCTTTGCTAAAGAAATTAAGGGGTTGTCATCAGAATAATGGGGAGATAATTGTGGTTATTAAATATAACTCATCTTTTAAAAGGCCACTATGAACTCTGTAGAAGGTACTGTGCAAGATACTGAGTATTCAGAGTTGAATAAGACATGGTACTACTTTTGAGAGGTTTATCGTCTACTGAGGAGACAACTGTATAAGACAATAAATACACTAGTGTGTTTTGTAACAGAAGCACAAGGGAAGTGGTATATGAAGAGAGGGGAGGTAAAAGTTACTAGTACTCACTCCATCTGGGGCACGGCAGGTCTTGGAGTTGTTGGAGAGTTTGAAAACATTCCACATAATGAGTTTTTTGAATTGGATTTGACAGATAAATAAGGGTAAAAGAGTTGGGGGGGGGAGGGAGGCATTAAAGCAGAGGAACAAAATATTTCTACCAGTTATAAACAGGAGATATAGTTTCGGTGAGGATGGCCTGCCACCTCTAAACTACTAAAATAATTAGAGTTTAAACCTTCATGTCTGGCTGTTTGTGTGCCTGTCCAATCCAGTGCTTATGTTTGGTTTTGTTTGTTTCTTTTTTTTTAACAATTATAATCATATATAATTATGGCATATACTGTATTTATTGTGTGGGAGTGACCAAGAGTGGGGTCTGACAGTCAAATGTATTTAAGTGATAAAGAATTAACTCATCTAATCCATATCTACCTTATGAACATATAAACAATCATTAATTTCAGGACAATGCTATTTTGTGTTTCCATATTATTTCTACTTCTTTTATGTGGGGACATCACTTTTTGTGGTTAAATACTCAAATTCACTGGAATGTTAAAATTTTAAATTCAGAGTTCTATTGATGTTTTTATAATAATAGTTGATGGGCCAGGTAAGGTGGCTCACGCCTGTAATCCTAGCACTTTGGGTGGCCGAGACAGGTGGATCACCTGAGGTCAGGAGTTCGAGACCAGCCTGATCAACATAGAGAAACCCTGTCTCTACTAAAAATACAAAATTAGCCAGGCATGTTGGCACATGCCTGTAATCCCAGCTACTCAGGAGGCTGAGGCAGGAGAATCTCTTGAACCGGGGAGGTGGAGGTTGCAGTGAGCTGAGATCACGCCATTGCACTCCAGCCCAGGCAACAAGAGCAAAACTCTGTCTCAAACACAAAAAAAAGTTGATGGTAGTGCCTTTCACCCAAATAAGCTTGTGTTTGAACCTTGAATTCCAACACCAGCTGTGTGATCTTGTAAAATTACTGAGACTTTCTAGGCCTCTGTTCTATTGTTAAGGTGATTATAATAGTATAATCCCTTAGAATTTTTATGGTGATTAAAGAAGATAATATATGCAAAGTGCTTAGTAGAATCGTTGGGACAAAATAAATGTTTATTAAATGTAACTGATAGAATGACAATAAAAGCAATTTGGTGGTTTACTAACCAAATCCTTGTTGAGATTACCATAGACCCATTTTGCCCAGAAAGCTGATACTCAGTATTCTATTAAAGATGATTCAATTGTAGAGCCCCATTTTATAAAACAGATTTTTTTTTTTTGGATAAAGCATTGTTCACATGTTTGGGTGTGACAGCTTCCCAATCTTAGTTTTTTCATGGTTAGGTTGAGTTTGGTTATGAATCCCATGCTTCTTAGATAGAATGGGAAAAAATTTTTGCAATCTACCCATCTGACAAAGGGCTAATATCCAGAATCTACAAAGAAATAAAACAGATTTACAAGAAAAACAAACAAACAAACCCATCCAAAAGTGGGCAAAGGATATGAACAGACACTTTTCAAAAGAAGACATAAATGAGGCCAACAAACATACGAAAAAATGCTCATCATCACTGATTATTAGAGAAATGCAGATCAAAACCACACTGAGATACCACCTCATGCCAGTTAGAATGACGATCATTAAAAAATCTGGAGATAACAGATGCTGGAGAGGATGTGGAGAAATAGGAACACTTTTACACTGTTGGTTGGAGTGTAAATTAGTTCAACCATTGTGGAAGACAGTGTGGCACTTCCACAAGAATCTAGAAACAGAAATTCCATTTGACCTAGCAATCTTATTACTAGGTATATACCCAAAGGATTATAAATCTTTCTATAATAAAGACACATACACACGCATGTTCATAGCAACACTATTTACAATAGCAAAGACCTGGAACCAACCCAAATGCCCATTGACAATAGACTGGACAAGGAAAATGTGCCACATATATGTCATGGAATACTATGCAGCCATAAAAAATGATGAGTTTGTGTCCTTTGTAGGGACATAGATGAGTCTGGAAACCATCATTCTCGGCAAAGTGACACAAGAAAAGAAAATCAAACATCGCATGTTCTCACTCATAGGCAGGTGATGAACAATGAGAACACATGGACACAGGGAGGGGAGCATCACCCACTGGGGTCTGTTATGGGGGGCCAAGGGAGGGACAGTGGTGGGGGATGTGGGGAGTTGGAGAGGGATAACATAGGGAGAAATGCCAGATGTAGGTGACGGGGGATGGAGGCAGCAAACCACATTGCCATGTGTGTACCTATGCAACAATCCTGCATGATCTGCACGTGTACCCCAGAACCTAAAGTAAAATAAACAAATATATATATATATATGACTTCAGTTTTTGCATTCATAAAATGATGTTAATGACCTCTATTGCCTTTCAAATAAAAAGTTCTGTAATTTTAATACCATAAACAGCCCTTTACAATAGCCCTTCTTGCTCACTAACCTGTGGTTTTATCAAATATTTTGTTATATATAGTATATTCAGGCATTACAGCAGAATATGAAAGTGCCGATTCAGCAAATGTGTTAAAGTTTCATTTTATAGTGATGTATTTTATGAGGGTATGTGCATTAAACATCAAGTACAGAAAGCACATACCCATGTAAGTGTAAATATATGTATATGTGACATTTATATTCCTATAAATAAGCCTGTGGGTATACAAAAAAAAGCAAAATATGTTTAAATATTTATTTCCTAAGCCTAGCTCTAAAAGATTTCACTTCGAGCACTGTAAGCCTACCAGACAAATGCTGGCCTAAACTGAAAACTTTGAAATATGCCTTAGGAGACAGGAGATTTTGATTCTGTAGCAAAGACGCAGAGGGCCAATGTCAATGTAGTTCTCCTTCCAAGCATTTTGACTCAATAGCTAGGTCCATTTTCACATGTGATTCCGATGACATTACCTAAGTGGAAAAGGATACTCTTTCTATAATACAATATCAATCCAATTTATTTTGATAGTCTTCAGAAAAGAAGAGCCAAGAACATTAAACAAAGTGAAGACCTGGGAACTCAGGAAAGCCTTCTAGCTTAAATGTATTAACAGACTGTCTGAAGCAACAATTTCACTAACCTGGCAGATGTGTTTCGTTGGTTTTGATGTTGATATTTATCATCTTTTATTATCCATCAATGGGCAAAGGATTGGACACCACTGATGTATACTATGATCAAAACATAAATACAATACAACAATAACAAAAAAGAAAATCCTATTTTTTAGAAGGTTATCTGAACTTAGTATACATTATTTTAATATTTACTTATTTATTTATTTTAGAGAGAAGGTCTCACTCTGCTATCCAGGCTGAACACAGTGGTTGAGATCATAACTCATTATAACCTTGAACTCCTGTGCTTAAGTGATCCTCTGCCTCAGGCTCTCTAGTACTCTGAGACTACAGGTGTGGGCCACCATGCCCAGCTAACGAAGACAGGGTTTTGCTATGTTGCTCAGGCTAGTCTGGAACTTCTGTCCGTAAGTGATCATCTCGCCTCAGTCTCTCAAAGCACTGAGATTACAGGTGCGAAGTCACTGTGCCCGGCCCTTAATAGCATATTTTAAAGAAAGGACACAGACACTTAAATCCCTGGAAGAACTTTCTACAGTATGGCATGGGGGCTGGGAGGGTGTTCTGTTGTATTTGGTAAAGGACAGCACAGAGTATGTATTAGAAAAATTCGGATTACCTGATGTACTAAAACACACACACACACACACACACACACACACACACACAACAGGAGTAGAATATAAACCAGCGGAGCATTTGGAACTAGCTGGTCTGGATGAAGCCCTGAATCCTCCACTAATTATATCAGATATGATTCGTTTAATCTCTCTGAGCATCTTGTGTAAAATGGATGTTTTTGCATTTGTTTAGTCAAACTCACGTTATTGTGACACAAACTGTATAACACGTTTAAGTGATTTATACATTTTATTTGTTAATTCAAGATTTAAATCTTGCACATTTATGAAGACTTACCTAAAACACTGCAGGGAATGACCTAGAAGACAAGTTACCTTACATCAAATTCTTCCCATGTAGTTTACAGGCAAGTCACATGCATGAATCAAGTAGAGAATGAAAGACAGTGAATTATGATGTCTTTTCTAATACACACACACACACACACACACACACACACACACACACACACATATATAAGTACAGAGTAGCTAGAAGCATTAAGTATGTCTATTGAGTTTTATTTTCTCTTCCTCCAATAACTGGACTTTTGTTGGGCTCCACTTCTAATGACTTTTTATGTAAATGTTCTCCACAGCTTTCTCTCAATCATTTTTGGTGTGTCCTTTCTCACAAGATGAACTGAATTACTCTTCCATCAATCCAAGGTTGATCTTCCTGCATACTTCACTGTTATAACTATACCAGCTACTTATAGCCAGCAAGAGTTCTGATTGTCCAGTGTCCATACATTATTGCTGATGACCCGTACCATGCTAGTTATTAACTATTTGCTTTACATGGATAACTCTCTTCCACATTTCCATCCTCCTTTCCAAACACTGCACCTGGAAGTCTTGCCAACGTGTTAAGGTTATTTCTAAACCTTAACACATTGTCTGCTTTCCTCAAATTGGTTTTCTTTTCTCTAGTGCTTATTTTGGTATAGGGTTTATTGTTTTCGTTGTCTTCCTTTCTCCACTACTTATTAAGCGCTTTGTCTTTTCCATTTTGAAAAACTGTTGTACCCTTTTTTGTTCAGTTCATACTTACTGTACCTAAGTTGAGGACCATTTCCTTGAATCATTGAACTATTATTATTATTTTTTGCTCCTAGTTCATTTTTCCCTCTCCTTTAATTTCATAACCAATGTTTTATAGATTAACCTTAATAAAGTCACCTTTTACTTTAAAAACTTCAATGCTATTTCTCTAGTTGATAAAAATCACCATTCAACTGGCTTCATATTAATATTTTGGGTCCAATATACCTTCTGTTTCGTATTTTCATCCCCACATTCTATGCTGTGTTCAAATGCACTGAGATTAGTTTCCATTATATTCCATTATTATATTCTAATCAGAAAGGACTTCATGGAAGAAGCAGTATCTTATAAGTGTCAGGAACTCTGCTTTATGCTTGTATGAAACCCTGAACAAATCCCTTATAATACTAATTTTCTCACTAGATCAAGTTTCCAAACCTATCCACCTCTATGATGCCTTCCCTGACTTTTGCACAGCAAAATGTGATTTCTCCCTATTTGAAAACTTCATGGTAGTTTGTTCTTGTTTAAAAATGACTTACCACTTTCTGCCTTTCATTATAGTGATTTTCTTATACTTGTAGTTCTCCTTCATTAGATTTTAAGCTCCTTGAGAGAAGGAACTTCATCTCATATTCTTTGCAGTATATTTGACTATATTTATATTTGAGTTTTTGCAGTATAAAAGGCCATTGAATTGAAAGATTACAACAGGCAAAATAATGCTTGTTTTGACTCTCATTTCCAGGACTGCAACTAAACTAAAATATGAAACACACACACACACACACACACACACACACACACACACGTTAGAAGTGGAGCCCAACAAAAATCCAGTTATTGGAAGACGAGAAAATAATATATACACATATATACTAAAATTCATCATCAGTGGTATGCTGGTACATCAGGTAATCAGTCTTCCTAGCACATAACCTGTGTCCATCTATATTGTCCTCTACTGAATATGGCAGGACACCCTCTCAAACCCCATGCCATACTGTAGACAGTTCTTTTAGAAAATGTATTTCATTCAATAATCAGAATGAATTTTTCCTCTTATGCATAAATGTAGAAAACACAATTGCTACTAGTTGTGTTTTCTTGTCTAACATACTTTAACATAATATCTTATTCCATTGGCACATAAAATCAATGCTTCCAGGAAAATTAAATGTAGCTAACCTATTCATTTATTTTTTAAAATTCACTCTGTAGATGAAAGAAACTTTAAAGTGCTGCCAATTCACAAACTTTTCTCTCTGAAAATCACATGGCAATTTTCCCAGGTGATGGTGTTTCTGCAGCTGTTTAAACTCCATTAAAATTTCACATACAATAATGGGTTCTATTAATCTTTTAGAAGACAGTTACTTTAAAAGACAACAGTTAAATGAGATGAAAAGTGATGATGCATCATCAGTATATAGAGTGAAGCTAAAAGTCTTAAATATATCTTCATCCACTGAGGTCACTATCATAAAGATAAACTACCTCCTTATCCCACAAGATGGCCCTTGGTGACATTTTCTGAACCAGGATTTTATAATGGATGAACCTTAGATGTAAATTATTATGAATGTACATATAATTTTAATGACCATTTATTCTTTCTGCAAAATTGTATTAAGTGGCCACAATGTCCTGGGAATTGTGTGAGAAGCTAAATCTATAAAGATTTTTTTTCTAAATGTATTCTTTAAAATATTTACTACAATAGATGCTCTTTGGAGAAAAAAAATCCTCTTGTCAAATAATGTGGGAAATGTCTCTACCTCCCTTTCAGAAATGTATTTGCATATTAGCATATGACAACGGCAGATAATTTTGGCACTAAAAAAACACCCTGCTTGAATTTGTATACTACAGTTTCTCCCACACTTTTCTGACAAGGAAATGTTTTATTTTGTGTCCCCCCTTGCCTGGTCATAACAATCGCCAATAATACTCTGGATAAGCCTGTGGGACTTACTATCCTCTCAGGATAGCTTATAAAGTCTTGACTACACACTGACATACACGTAATGAAGAAGACACATATCTCATAGGAGACTTGTACCCTGTATGAAAGATGATTAGGATTTCAATTTTTATCCTCACTCACAATCTGTTTAACTTTAAGAAAATCACTTCACCTCTCTGGGCCAAATTATTGCCATTGCATAAAAATAAAAATAACAATGAATTTGTACTCTAAAGACAAGGAGCAAACCTTATGATTGATTGCTGTTACTATGATGATATTATCACCTTACGATGATATCACCACCAACTTTGAGAATGATAATGTATGCTTATAATACCATTAGGATGAAATATAAACTATAGTATACCTAACAAGTTATGAACAGAAGTGAACAACATGTTGGGTATATCTCACATCCAGGTGCTATAGCTTATTTAAAGAGAAATGGTTCTCCCAAAGAGACCTCTGGAGATTTTGGGTGATTTTCCCCCAGTTTTCTAGAATATAGCACTAAAAGGTTTTTACTATTTACTGATACATAATTAGATTGGGCTATGTATGCCCATGAAATAGTTGATAAAGAAATCTATGATTGACTTCAGCAATTGAAAGAATGTAAAATTTCATAATAAAGAAAAACAGTTATTAAGAATTTTTAAGGAGCCACTGTGCCAAGAGAAAATTGAATGATGTGATGATATTTAATGTAAATTCAATCCAAAGCAGCCATTTTATGGAAACCCAGTGAGTTAATCAACACTATTTCAGAGGTGAAATGGACATACGCAAGGGATTTCTACTATTTTATTAATAAATAATTTTGTTACACTTTCTTCTAAATGTGAGAATGAGTTTTTAAAATTCCAAACAGAGGTAAATTTATTACCTGAGTTCTAAATCTGCCCCTAAAGAGCTGTGTGACATTAGGCAATGTCACTTTACTTCTGTGCTCATATTTTTTATATACATAAGGAAAGACTTCATCCATATCTATTTTCAGGTATAAAAACTCTCAACTATGAAACAACGCAGAGATGTCAGAACTCTGATGAAAATTAAGGTAAGTCAATCCAATACGTATTTTCTACTTGCCTCGGTTGAAAATTGACCTTTAGTATGAAGTTGTATGAAAATACCAATTCATGGGTAAATGCAATTATAGCTACTTTGAATTAATATGATTTAAGGAAAAATCCACAACTCAAATGGTATTGGATGTGTATCTGAGAGACTGTAACAGTCTAATAAGTTACTAAATATGAAAGAGTCACAAGACAGACATCATACTCAACCATTACAAAAATTCAGTTGTGTGATATTTCTACAGAGCCAAAGAAAATATCTTATTGAACATCTTTGTGTTTGAGCCATGGAAATAACAATATAGATACATTTTAATAACTTTTTGGTAGCAAGGAATAAATGCAATGTAAAGAGATCACAGCCACATTGCCTATTTTTCAACTCTAGAACTGAAATTCCCGGGGCACTTCTTTCAGTTACGTGCTTCGGGGAAGGAAACCTCATTCTCTGTGGTTCACTTTTCTCATCTGAAAAACAGGCATAATAATAGTATGTATCTTACAAGACGCTTAGGGGTAATTAATTAGCAATACATGCAAAATATAGTAACTGGCTCTTATGGAAAGTGCTTTATTAATGTAAGCAATTTTTAAGATTAATACTCAAAACCTCTGGTTTCAATAAGGGTGGAGGAGCTTGATTCATACTAATTATTCTGCTAATACAATAATAAACAATTATTAAAACAACTGCTATAAAATAATTATCTAAAGCACTGGAAACTAGAAAAGAAACAATCCTATTTATAAAAGGAAGCAAATTCTGAGAGTTTTAGAATTCAATAGCTGTTCTCCAAAGGAATCTCTAGTATATCTTGGATCCTTCAGGGTGCAAGGCCTACAAAAACCCAGACGAAAGCTACATCTGGGAGAATAAAGACTTGGGCAGAAATTAAAGCAGCTCTATGTTTAAGAAACATTTGGGGTTCAAGTATCAACAAGTTAGAGGGTTTCAGTAAACACCTTGGGATTTCCACAGAAATCCCAGAAGAACCATGCCATACAAGTAAAGATAAAAGGCTATATCTTCATTCTAAGAGCAAAACCAGTATTCTTAACAGCCCCACTTAAAACAGAGCTTAAATCAGATCAAATCAAACTTCTAATTCCCTACTGAAACAAAATACATTTTTTTAAAAACGATGGCATAATGCAGATTTTCTACAACATAGTATGCATAATGTCCAGTGTGCAGCTAAAATTTACTGCAGGAAAATTGAACACAAAATTAAAAAAAGAAAAGAAAACAGAAATAAAAAAAAGAAGAAAACAGAAATAGACCTACAGATGACTCAGATACTGGAATTAGCAATGAAATTCTTTAAACCAGAATTAATAAACATTAAAATGGGTTTTATACATATACAAGAGAAATTAGGAAAATATGGTGAAAATAGGTAAACAGATGGAGAGTCAAAGCAGAAGAGAGGATAGAGAAGAAAATAATATTTGAAGATATAATAGTGAAATATTTCTAAAAATGACAGAATATATTGAACCACAAACTTAAAATCCACAAAACCCTAAGCAAAAACAAAAGCAAAAAAGAAAAACACACCTGTGTGCCTTATAGTCAGACTATTAAATACAAAAATAAAGAACAAAAATGGTAAAAGCAGTCGAATATAATGGTACAATAATAAGGATTTAACAATAATAAGGATGATAACTCACTTATTATCAGAAACAAATGAAAGCCATGAAATAGAAAGATATCTTCTAAGTACTGGGGATGGTAGTGAAAGGAGCTGTGAACCTAGAATTCTATATGCCCTCTCCAAACATCTTTAATAGAAGAAGAATAAATCCTCTTGGAGGGAGGGAATAAAAACTAAAATAATCTGTTATGAAAAAGCAAATAACATCTTTTCAAGCTAAAAAAACATAGTCCACAAAGGGCACCCATGTGCAAGAAAAGATTAAGGCAATTGAGAATAAATATGTGCGTACATAAAATGGGTTATGTTTTTCTTATTTAAAAATGTCTAACAGTTTAGGGCAATAAATGCTGATATTCACAGGAGTAAAATATTAGCAAATTTGGCATATAAAATTATACATGTTAAGGTATAAAATTAACTTGAGTAGCAACCATTGAGAAATGAAACAAAGTATAGCTAACAGATTACAAGGGTAGATTAAATGAAATAACGTGAAGTACTCAACTAGGACAAAAAAGAAGGAAGAGTGGAGCAAAATACCAGACAGGACTTTTAGGAAACACATAGCCAGATGATTGATTTAAACTCAATATAACTATAATGTTATTTGATATATACGGACTAAACACTCCAATTAACACAAACATATTGTCAGATTGGTTTTAGTGATGAGTCACACTAAAAGCATATGTGAAGACACAGCCAGTTTGAAAGTGATAGACTGGGAAAACATAGGCAAAGCAACCACAAAATCATAAGAAAGCCATATTAATAGCAAACAAAGTAGGTTTCAAGAAAGTATTATCGGAGATAAAGAGAGATATTTTATAATTATAAACAATTTTTTAAATAAAAATTTTTATAAAAAATTTTTTCTCTTGATGTTTACAACCATAAACAATTTTATTAAAAATTTTTATTAAAAAATTATTTATAATTGTAAACATCAAGACAGAAATAAGTAAGGATGTACAAAAATTGGTCAACAGTTGTAACCAATGTGATGCAATTGACATTTACAACATACCACCTGGAAAACCTTCAGTATACATATTCATCTCAGGTATGTATAAAACATTTACTAAAAATAGACCATATGCTGTAAATAGAATACCAATTGATTCAAGATTAAAAATATACACTGTGTATTCTTGGATCATAATGAAATTAAAAATAAATAACAAAAATAAAATTAGAACATTTTCAAATATTTGAAATCAAGCAACACACTTGCAGTCAGCGGACTGAAGAAGAAATCACAAAAGACATTAGAATAGGCCATGTGTGGTGGCTCACACCTGTAATTCCAGTCTTTGGGAGACTGAGTGGAAGGATCTGTTGGGGCCAGGAGTTTGAGACCAACCTGAGCAACACAGTGAGACCCCACTCCACACACATACAAAGAAGTTAAAAAATTAGTCAAGTGTAATGCCTTTATATTTCTAGCTACTTAGGAGACTGAAGCAGGAAGATCACTTAGCCCAAGTGTGTGAGGCTGTGGTGAGCCATGATCATGCCACTGCACTCGAGCCTGGACTACAGAGTGAGATCCCATCTAAATAAATAAATAAATAAATAAATAAATAAATAAATGAAATTAGAAAATATTTTGATATGATAATATATAGAAAATTTAAAAATTGAGAGGGAAATATTTATGGTCTTAAATTTGTATATCAGAAAACATGAAAGTTTTGAAATAAGATAGTAACTGAAGGAGATTAAAAAAAAGATGAGCCATTAAACCCAAACAGACAAGAGTAAAGCAAATATAAATAAGTATAGGATGATACTGGCATAAAAAGACACATAGACAAATGGAACAGAATAGATAAGTAAATCTATCCATTTAAAGCCAACCGATTTTTTATGAAGATGCTAAGAACACACACAGGGGAAAGAACAGTGTCTTCAATAAATGGTGCTGAGAAAACGGAGTATATACTTGCAGAAGAATGAAACTAGACAACCATCTCTCACCATATAAAAAAACCAACCCTAAATGGATTGAAGATTTAAATGTAAGACCCAAAATTGTGAAACAACTACAGTAAAACAGGGGAAATGTTTGATAAAATTGGACTGAACAAAGTTTTTTTTTAAAGACCTTAAAAGCACAGGCAACAAAAACAAAAATAGGCATATATTATTACATCAAACTTAAACATTTTGGAACAGCAAAAGAAGAAATAAATAGTGTGAACAAATATCTACAGAATGGAAGAAAATATTTGGAAACTATGCATCTAACAAGGGATTAACATCCAGAATATATATGGAACTCAAACAACTCAATAACAAAAATCCAAATATTCCAATATAAACATGGACAATAGACTTGAATAGATGTTTGTCCGAAGAAGACAGACAAATGGGAACCAGGTATAATTTTTTATAAAATATTTCAATATCACTAATCATCAGAGAAATGCAAATCAAAATCACAATGAGACCTTACCTCAGTTAGAATGGTTACAATCAAAAATACAAAAACAGCAAGTGCTAGTAAGGATGTGGAGAAAGAGGAGCTCTTACATAGTCTTGGTGGAAATGTAAACAGCCATTATAGAAAACAGTATGGGTCGGATGCTGTGGCTCATACCAGTAATCCCAGCACTTTGGGAGGCCAAGGTAGGAGGAACACCTGAGGTCAGGAGTTGGAGACCAACCTGACCCACATGGTGAAACCTCCTCTTTGTTAAAATATAAACATTAGCCAAATGTGGTGGCAGGCGCCTGTAGTCCTAGCTACTCAGGAGGCTGAGGCAAGAAAATCACTTGAAACTGGGATGTGGAGGCTGCAGTGAGCAGAGATCATACCACTGCACTCTAGCCTAGTTGGCAAAGAGAAACTCCACCTCAAAAACAAAACAACAACAACAACAACAACAAAAAAAAAAACCCCAAAAATAGGAAAGTTTCTCAAAAAACTAAAAATAGAACTGCCATCTAATCCAAATTCCATTACTTGGTACATATCCAAAGGAAATGAAATTAATATGTTGAAGAGATAATTGAACTCCTGTTTATTGCAGTGCTATTCACAAAAACCAAGATGTAGACTTCACTTAAATGCCCACCTACAGATAAATGAATAAAGAAAACGTGAATACTATTCTTTCATAAAAAGAATAAAACCCTATCATTTTTGGGCAGCATGTAATAAACCTAGAGGACATTACATTAAGTGAAATAAGCGAAGCACAGAAAGTCAAAGACCACATGATCACACTCACATGTGGGATCTAAAATTGTGATTTTATAGAGATAGAGAGTAGAATAGTGCTTATTAGAGGCTGTGGAGGATAGGGAAGGTGGGAGGACTAGGAGATGTTGGTCAACCAATACAAAGTTATAGTTAGGGATAAATAGTTCTGGTGTCTTATTAGACAATAGGGTACTATAACTTATAACAATGTATTGTATATTTCAAGAATAGAAAATATTTAAGTCAAGAAAAAATAATAGAAATTAATTAACAAAGGAAAAATTTATTTATTTTTTAAAAATTAAACATTGACAGGGTCAATGGCAAGACTTTTCAAGAAAAAGAAGGAAGGAAAACAAATATCTAGAAAGAAATAGGAAACATCACTACATAGCTTATTGATACTAAAAGGATAAGGAAGGGATATTATCAAATCTTTAGCCTAATAAATTCAATAATTCATATGACAAGGACAATCTCCTTGAAAACCCATAACTCACTAAAACTGATACAAAAAGAAGCAGTTAAACTAATAACTAGACAACTTCTCACAAAGAAAGCTCCAGGGCCAGATGGCTTCACTGATGAATTGTATCAAATATTTAAGAAATAATACCAATTTACATTAATTCTTTCAAAAACAGGAGAGGATGAAATTTTTTTTTTGAGATGGAGTCTTGCTCTGTCACCCAGGCTGGAGTGCAATGGCATGATCTCAGCTCACTGCAACCTCTGTCTCCTGGGTTCAAGCGATTCTCCTGTTTCAGCCTCCTAAGTAGGTGGGATTACAGGTGTGCACCACCATACCTGGTTAATTTTTGCATTTTCAGTAGAGATGAGGTTTCATCATGTTTGCTAGGCTGGTCTCGAACTCTTGACCTCATAATCCACCTGTGTCGGCCTCCCAAATGTATCAATTTTTTTAAATGGTGCCAGTATAAATTAGATGTGAAAATCTGACAATAAACATTACAAGAAAAGAAAAATTTAGACAGTGTTTCTTATTAACACAAATGTAGACAAGTCATTGAAATCTTAACACAACTATATATATATATATATGTATATATATACATATATATATATATAAAATGGTAATATACCAGGATTAAGTTATTGGAACACAAAGTTGAAATACCTTAGAAATTAATTATTGTAATTTGTTAAATAAGAAGAATAAAGAAGAAAAATAACATAATTATCGGAATAAACAAAAAATCTCCTTTGATAAGATTCAGTAATCTTGAAACTTGTAGCAAATTAGAAATTAAGAGATATTTTAAAATCTAAAATTAGTTATTTATAAAATGAAGCTACAGCTAACATCATACTTAATGGAGAAGTTTTAACATTTCTACAATTAGGAGCAAAGTAAGGATGCCTCTTTCTCGTTTTCTTTTCAACATTCTTCTGTGTTGCATCATGGCAGTAAGACAAGAAAGAATAGTGTAAAAATTAGAGAACAAAAAGAAGATGGTCATTTTTAACACATTGCACAACTATATAATATAACATTTTAAATAATCTACAGATAAATTAATAATTAGATTTTTTTAAGTACCAGGATACAAGGTCAATATAAAATAATCAACTGTATTTCAATATTCTAGTAAAAAACAATTAGAAAACATATTAGTCAGAGTTGTCTAGAGGGACAGAACTAATAGGATAGATGTGTGCATGAAAGGGAGTTTATTAGGGAGTATTGACTCACATAATCACAAGGTGAAGTTCCACAATAGGCCATCTGCAAGCTGAGGAGCAAGGAAGCCAGTTCCAGTCCCAAAACCTCAAAAGCAGGGAAGCCAACAGTGCAGCCTTCTGTCTGTGGCTAAAGGCCTGAGGGCCACTGGCAAATCACTGGTATGAACCAAGAGTTCAAAAGCTGAAGAACTCAGAGTCTGATGTTCCAAGGCAGGAAACATCTAGCACTAGAGAAAGATGAAGACTAGAAGCGTCAGCCAGTGTAGTCCTTCCATGTTCCTCTGCCTGCTTTTATCCTAGCCATGCTGGCAGGTGATTAGATAGTGCCCACACAGATTGACAGGGGCTCTGCCTCTCCCAGTCCATTGACTCAAATGTTAATCTCCTCTGGCAACACCCTCGCAAACACACCCAGGAAGAATACTTCGGATCCTTCAATCCAATCAAGTTGACATTCAATATTAACAATCACAGAAAATAAATGTTTAAAACAGTGTATTTATGAAGGCATGATAAAACACAAAATTCTAAGAATGAATCAACACATATGCAAAAATTTTACCCAGAAAGCTTTACACCTTGCTGATAGAAATTAAAGAAGACCTGCATAAATTAAAAGATTGAAAAAGTAAATATTGTTAAGAGATGCTGATATTCTCTAAATGTGTCTACAAACTTGCAACCCCTATCAATATCCTATAGCCTTTTAAAAAATTGACTGACTGAATCTAAAATTTGTATGGGAATGCATACATTCCCAAGATAGTGTATGCAACACAATCTTGAACCAGAAGCACAAATTTGAATGACTTACACTACTTTAATACATGCTGTAAAATATGTAATTAAGATGGTGTAGTATTTGTGTGACCACAGATAATTATTGGAATAAAATCTAGACTTCAGAAATAGATCCACATATGTACAGTTGATTAAATTTCAACAAATACATCCATATAATTCTGGGTGAAAAAATATACTTTTTTTCCTCCAACAAATTATGCTGAGTAATTGAATATGATATAAAATTTAAATTTTCACTCCTACTTACTATATTAAAATATATAACTATATAGTATGCCTATAAGTTTTATATAAGAAAGCAAAAGAAGATATATTAGTGAGGCAATAATTTTTCAGAAAGAATACAAAAACATTGACAATAAAATTTAGAATTGAAAATTGGACTCAAATAAAAAATATTCTGCTAATCAAAATAAACTTAGAATATATACGTGTAGGAGGGAGTCAAGATGGCCGAATAGACAAAATTCCAGTGTACAACACCCAGGAAGAGAGATGCAGAAATCCAGAGATCACCTAGCTCCAACCAAGGTACCAGGTGCATTTCAATGGGTCTGGTCCGATGGTGAGCAAAGCCCAGGCAAGGCAGACGGAGGTGGGGAGGGTTGCTGCTTCACCCATAAAGTGCATCTGACCAGTGAGTCGAAGGCTCCCCCTCTGGCACTCCGGTCCAGATACAGCACTTCCCCCAAAGCCTCAGCAATACACAGAACAGGGGATCTTTGCCAGTCAAGTGCCGAGAATTGCAAGTGAAGAGTTGAATAATAATCCAGGAAGGTGTCCAGGATTGGCACATAGATCTAAGCAAACACATAAGCCCATAAGCCAGCCGGGAGAGCCTATGGCCCTAGCTATTGGCCCCTCCGCTTGCCTGGAGAAAGATGGAGCTGAAGGCAGGAGAACAGACTGAGCAACTGGGCAGGCCTCTCCCTCATGACCGGAAAGAGGGAGCTGAAAACGGGGAGACAGGCAGTGCAGCTGGTCCCTACCCTCCCCAACAAACCCCAGAGGGCTGAATCACTAACTCTAGTGGGTTGTGCAGCCAGTGCCACAGTCTGAGATGAACCATGAATGATTCAGCTCTGTGGAGGAAGAACATAGCCCACCATTAAAGGGGTGGGACTATGCCTCAGGTTCTAACAAAAAACACAGGAAGCCTACCTAGCAATGGGACAGCGTTCTTGACAACTCAGCAGCACCTCCAAGTCAGAGGAAGAGGCAGACCTGAACTCCCAGTATAAACAAAGAAGACACAGGAACCTTCCCGAGTAACCTGGAGGAGTCCCTGGAAACCCAGTAGTGCTTCCACAGGCAGACAAATGACCTCATCAAGCAGCTCCCTGACACCACAGCCAGGTAAATCCACAAAGATGGGAAAAAACTAGTGCCGAAAAGATGAAACCATCAAAGACCAGAAC
>CAUYLG010076621.1:0-20996 GCA_963573385.1 Cacajao melanocephalus
CTGATCCCTTGCAACGAAACTGCATAAAGAACGTACACGGGCGGGCACTTTTTTTTTTTTTTTTTTTTTTTTTTTTTGGCCCCTGGCTTCAGAAGTCCTTTCAAGGCACTTGTTTCTGGACCTTGCCTTGTTTTGGGGTGAGCAGTTTCCTCTCCAACTCCAACCAGGTTAATTCTTGTTATTTGCCCAGCAGCTTCACATGCTGCCACCCTGGATAAAAGGTAGTTCGTTTCTCCCACTCCCCAACCGTATCCAGCCCCTTGGGACTCCGCCCCTAGCCCAAATATCAAAGACAGATGAGACTGGACAAGTAAATGGCAGCAAGCATCCAACTCTGCATTTTTCTGAGCCTTCTCCCCAATTCCTAAGTAAAATTCCTAAAGTAAAAGTGGAATTTTTGCTGGAACAATTTTTAAGTCTAGCAAATCTGCCACATTCCTTAAACGACAGCTGCGGTAAGTGCAGCTACCGGGCTGTTGTGCAACATTCAGCCAATATTGGCACAACCGAGCACATGGATAAAACATGACATGCTTTCTCTGTTTTCCATGTTTTGCCACAAAATTCTGTTCACAAAAGTCTGTGACTCTTCAATGTCTGTCATTTCTGTGGGCTCATCTGGAAATTTACAAAGTGCCCTTTCAGTTGAAATTCCTCCCCTGTCAAATGAGAGCCGTCTCTCCTTTGCCTTAGATAACACATTCCTTTCTTACCTGAACAAATGTTTGCTTGCATATACTAAAGCAGCAACAACCATTATTTTTGTTTTGAATTTTCAGGGGATAATATGTCAGGTTGAGGATTTTTTTAAATCCTGCTTTCTGAGATAACAGTAGACCCACTAATCTGTAAAGATCAAATTCTTCCACTCAATTACCATTTTACAACCTCCCTACTCTGTGGAAACAGTACTGGTAACAATTCTAAACAATTTGCAATCTGTTTGAGTAGAAACTGGTAGAAATTAACAGCAAGGTGTTATTTGAAGTGAACTAAAACAACAAATTTTGAATCTGAAATTATAATTTATACTTTACAGGTCTGACATATCAAAAAGGGAAGGAAAAATTCAGAAAACTACTCATAATGCCACAAAATATCTCTAATTTAATTGGACTATCCTCAGCAATAGGAAAAATAAAAATTTTCATTCCTAGGAAATTGAGTTTTTTTAAATATTCAGAGTATCTCCTGCCTTCTTGGGAAAAAAATTCATTATTCTTTTAGTTAAAGGATTCTAACAAATTGAAGAGAAAACTACTAAAGAGAGTTGAAAAGCTTTGTCAGATTAAAAACAAAATATCTACTATGCCAAGCCAAAATATTTTTCCAAAGCCAGGTTCTAAGAAGTGAATTACATCTTTCAAGACCCCAAAGGATCATTCCAGATTGGATTTCATGAAAATAAGTACAATCTTGACCAAAAAAGTTTATTCAACAATAAGATTGCCAAACCCTAACCAATGACCATGCACTATAACAAAATTTTAACACAATATTAATATTAATGCTTTCAGTGAGCTGTGATCATGCCCATGCACTTCAGCCTAGGTGACAGAGTGAGACCCTGTCTCAAAATAATAATTGTAATGCTTAAAACAGGCCTTGCAAAGCCATCTACAGTAGATGATAAATATAAAACAATACAGAAGCAGCTTGCTTAAATACAATGATGTATTCCTGCAAAGATGAAGGTAATTTAGATTTCTGTAACATTTTTAAGATCAAGAAACTCTCCACCTAAAAGAACACTTTGGTAAGCTTATTAAATAAAGCATTTATTTATGTGCTAACTTATGTGCTTATTTCAGACATCACGCTTTCCTAAATGGGAGATTCCCACATAATACAACCTTCAGACCCTAACGTGGCCCCCTATAAGAGCTCATGTCCCCTTTGAACACCTAACTACTAAGGATGTAAAATATCCACATTGTGGAGAATCACACTTATATAGGCAACTTTATGTGGTCCAATCGTTTTCAAAAGTAGGACTGAAACAAAAGATTGACAATAACCTAAATGGCCACAAATGGAGGAACTGGTTGCAAAACCTACGGTGTTTCCTTACACTGGAATCCTGTGCAGCTCCAAAAAAAAAAAAAGCATGAGGATGCTCTGCATGTGGAAAGTCCTCCAAAATACAATGTAAGGGGAAGGGGAAGCGAGATGCAAAACACGGAGTATAACAATCTATCATTTGTGTAAAGAGGATGGGAAAAAGAATATAAATCTGTACCTCCTTGTCTATGCATTTGTATCTGTATTTGTCTATGCAAATTCTTGGAATGATGTATTAGCAATTAACAACTGCAGTGACCTATGAAGGGAGGTAAATGGGGAGACAGAGGAATGGGTTAGGAGACTTTTCACCACATCTTATTTTCTACTTTTAGATTTTTGAACCATGTAAATGTATTACTATTTGAAAAAACTAAAAATTTTATAAAAACTCCAGGTCAGATCAAGCCATCGTGAGTCATGTATTTTCTCCATACTCATTCCATCCATGGGAGCCTTTGTTTTGCTTCCCCGAAGGTAGAGCCATCCACTTTTCCTAGAAGCAGAGCCTGAGACTGGGATTTGAATGCTAGTAACTGACTGAAGAAATGCACTCAGGAGAAACCCGTTCTGCTGTTATGGAGTGGAGGAAGCAGAATAGAGCAGGGAAAGCATCAAGCAAGGTTACAGTCTCAGGTAAAATCCAGCCTTGGGCTGAACCACACAGGGGCTTAGGAGCATCACAAACTCTCTCCTCAAAAATAAAAGCCCAGCTTTATGTACCCCAATATCAGACTCTAGGCCCCAGAGTAGGAGAAAGTGGGCTTTAACTGCTCAGATTGTGTGGCTCCTGTTCAGCTAAGGGCAAGTCTCCTGAAATGGGGGGCAACTGTGATGGTTAATTTTAAGAGTCAACTTGATGGGGCCAGGGATGCCCAGATATCTGGTTAAACATTATTTCTGGGTGTGTCTGTGGGAGTGTTTCCAGAAGAGATTAGTATTTGACTGGTAAAGTGAGTAAAGCATATGGCCCTCCCCAATGTGGGTGACCATCACCCAATCCATTGCTGAATGAATAGAATAAAAGTGTAGAGGAAGGTTGATTTCACTCTCTGCCTGTTAGCTTGCACTGAAACATCAATCTTCTCCTGCCCTTGGTACTCCCAGTTCTCAGGCCTTTAGATTCAGACTGAAATGTACACCATTGGCTCTCTGGCTCTCAGGCCTTTAAACCACACTGACTTTCCTGGGTCTCTGCAAAAATCAGATCATGGGACCTCTCAGCTTCCATAATTGTATGAGCCAATTCCTTATAATAAATTTCTGTTTCTCTAAAGAACCCTAACTAATACAGCAGTATTAGTTCATTTCATGCTACTGATAAAGACATACTCAAGACTGGGTAATTTATGAGGAAAAAAAGGTTTAATGAACTCACAGTTCCATGTGGCTGGGGAGGCCCCACAATCATGGCGGAAGGCAAAAGGCACATCTTACATGGCAGCAGGCAAGAGAGAATAAGAGCCAAGAGAAGGGGGTTTCTTTCCTCTTATAAAACCATCAGATCTCATGAGGCTTATTCACTACCACTAGAACAGTATGGAAACTCCCCCCATGATTCAATTATCTCCTACCAGGTCCCTACCACAACACATGGGAATTATGGAAGCTACTGTTCAAGATGAGATTTGGGTGGGGATGTAGCCAAACCATATTACCAGCCAACCAGTATTCACAGCAGCCTGGGGTATTTGGATAGGGTCCCAGCAGCATCCACTGCATGAGGGGTCCTCAACCTTCAGTGCATATCATAAACACATGGAGAGTTTCTTAAGACAATTCACTGGGCACCTGCCCCAGAGTTTCCGATTCAGTAAGTGGAAGAGGGGAGGGGAAGGAATATGGAGGGGCTCAATAATTTGCATTTCTAGCTAGTTCCCAGATGGTGCTATGCTGCTGTTCCTGGGATTGACCATATGAGAACCACTGTCCTACATCATCTTTGCCTCTTGCTTTCTCCTTTACCTCTGTAGCCAATCTCAGTACATTCTTAATTTCCTTCTAATTCCTTTCTCAATATACTGCTTCCTCTCTGTTCCTGTTGCTGACACTCCAGTGCAGGTCCTTATTTTGTCTGACCTAGATTAGAGGCAATTATTACATAGACAAAGAAAAAGCAAGGCTTTTTATGAATTACCTTTATTGGCTGACGATGCCAATTAAAACCAAAAGGTAATTGTCCAACTCATTTTGTCTGTAAATACCACATGGAGGGCTTGTCGTGTGTTCAAGCAGTGAAGGAACTGCTGAAGTTCCCAGCCAACAATCCACAGGCTACCTTTATTCTTTTCTAGAATAAGTTATAGAGATCACCTAGTTCAATAGTTCTCATGGCATAGTAGCACTGTGGTACAGAGAACCCGTTCTCAGAACTGGGTGAGGATTGGTCTCCTGGAGTGGAAGAAGCAGAATAGAGCAGGTGAAGTGTCAAGCAAGGATACGGTCTCAGGTAAAGTCTACAAACCTTCTACTTTATAGACGAGGAAACTGAGGCCCCATTCACAGGCATATGCCCTAGAGTAATGCATAACTCCTTGTCCTGGGGGCACCCCAGCTTGGTATCCAGAATGAAGACCTCAGGTTTGGGCCTTTCACAGCCCAATAACTTCCGCAGCAGTTAGTTCACCAACTTCAGCTCCACCTCCAGCTTTCCAGGCTCCTTGTCCCGAAGAAACAATGAAACTAACATTTATTGAGCCCCTAGTTTGTTCAAGAAATTGTACCAGGACTATCACACATACTATCTCTTTTTCTCCCCTACGCATCTCACCAACATCAATGTTGGGAGTAGGGTGAAGCAAGAGACATGCCTCGTCCCAACACGGATCAAGACCACTACCTTGAGAATAGGAACCACCACCTTCTGGATTCCCTGGTCCTGGTATCCCTGACAAAGTCAAATCATCACAAGTGACACTGTGTGTGCAATTATGGCAGTACTGCACAGCTTGAGAAATTATAGTTGTGTAACAATTGTCAATAAGAAATGACCATTTGGTTCCAACAATCACCAACTTCTTTATAAAATAGAAAGTGGTGGCAGTCACCCAGAAAAGCTATCTGTAACCTCAATTTTATCTCCTAGGCTCTGTCCTTGGGGTCATGTGGGAAAGAAGGATTTGTTCTACATGGAGTATTTCCAATGGGAAGATTTCTTGCTCCTTTGATAGAGTGGCTTCCTTCAGGCAGTTCCCATGTCTAGAACTCTGTCATCCGATATGGTAGCCACTAGCCACATGTGTCTATTTCAATTTAAAATTAAATCAGTTAAATAATAGCACTAAAAAATGTTATTCCTTAATCTCATTATCCACATTTCAAGTGCTCAATAGCCACATGTGGCTACAGTATTGGACAGTGCAAATAAACATTTCCACCATTGCAGAAAGTTCTGCAATGGACAGGCTGGCCTAGCTTTCCCCATACTTGATTCACTCAAAATCTTATTTCTCAGAATCACCTAGAAAGAAAAAAACTCATTTCCTCCTTAATTAGACAGAATCTGGCTTTGCCTTTATCATTCCTTAGTTCCTCCATGACTTTTAACTGCCTGAATTCACTTTAAAAATAAGTTTATCTATGTCCACCGTTCTCAAAGTGGAATTCAGGGATCCATGAGTGTCCCCAAAACCCTTTCGGGGGGTCTGCAAGGTCAAAACCATTTTCATAGTTATATAACCCACAAAATAATAGCTCTTTGGAACCCTCAATTATTTTTAAGAGTATAAAAGGGAGCGTGAGATGAAAACCTGTCAGCACTGCCAAGCTATGTTATTAGTATTAATGATATAATTGGCCACTTTTGTTGTGATTCTTATTTCTGAGATATACCCATCACTAGATAAGAAAGACTAGTCCCAGCCCAGAGTTCCATTGTTCTCAGCTTGTCTGCAGCAGCATTAAGCAAACAGTCATCTCAAATCCCTTGTAGAACAAAACTGGCATCAATAGGAGACTAAGAGCTCTGTTGTCCCACTTATAAACAAGTAAAAATGAGCGTCTTTTCAGGAAACAGAACAGCAGGCAGTGAGAGTGAACAGCAGAAATGTTCCTCTACCCATTATCTTTGCTCTCCCCAGACCCACTCCTGCCCCCTGTACCTTAGAGAAGAAGTGAAAAAAGTCCAAAGCTGAGGGGAGTACAGAAGCCAAGCCCAAGGGGTGGGGTGCCAAAACAAGACTAGGGTGAGCAAGGGTCACATTTGAATCAGTGGCTGCTAATAAGATTGGTATCAGAATAAACTATTGAAAAGTCAATTAAGGAGTGAGCAAATGTACACTTCCATATTTAGGAGTCAATAAAAAAAAGCCAGTCTAAAGAAGTATCTGTTTCAAGTTGTTTAAGCTTAGTGAGATGTACTTTTTCACTAGAGTTCAAATGGTACAGAAATCAGGAACAGAGAAGAGGTAAGGCCTCCTTTAAAAAAGAAAGTTGGTATCGGAAAAGATAATAAAATTGAAGAGCATACCAAAACTATGAATATCAATAAAGTGAAATCTAGGACCTGGAACCTAGGCTGCTGATCTGAGGGAAATTATCAAAAGGTTGAAAAAAATTGTGTTCTTTTCTGTCCATTTTTCTCTTTGGAATGAGAATTTTAAAAGGGACAAAAGGAAGCTGGGAAGGGGGAAATATTCTCTGAAGGCTTAGCTATGCTTCTTCTTCCCCTCCTTCCTCACTTCACCCTCTCTCATTCCCTCAAATAAAAACAGCAGCAGTAGTGGCAGTAATACCTGCCATGTATTGAAGCCTTGCTGTACGCAAGGTACTGTTCTAAACACTTTAGATGTAGCAACTCATTTAATCACCACAAGCCTATGAGGTGGGTACTCTTATGAATCTTCATTTTATAGACAAGGCGAGTGAGGCCCACAAAGGTAAAGAAATTGTCCAAAGTCTTTGCACTTCTAAGCCAAAGAGTTCTAAGGGGTGGGGAAAGCATAGGTTTAAGTGGGGCATATGATACTTGCAGTTTACTATAAGAAAAAGTACCATTTGAGCCTACATTTTTTTCTTTTAAAGTTATGCTTCAGTATATTTAAAAATAATTATTGGAAAATTATTTCATATTTATGCTGTTTAATATTTTAGTGTTTAACAACTTCCAGATGTTGATGAGGTGGTTAACGGTGCACACACTTGTCAAAACTCATCAAACTACACTAGAGATTTGTGCTTTGTATTGTATATAAATTATGCCTTCATAAATTTTAATACTATAAAATTATTTCATGTTTATACTGTTTAATATTTTCTATTTAGGCCTTAATAGGAAAGAGCTAAATAAAAAGAAAAGAGAATGGCATTTGTATTTCTTTCTCTTTACTGCCCACATTTAAGAAGAGACTAACTGCTAATACTCAGCTGCCTTTTCTGTAAAATGGGGATAAAATACCAACTTGTTAAGGTTGCAGAAGGATTGGATGACAAAAGTACAAACAGTGCCTAACACTGCCTGGCACATACTAGGTGACTAACAAGAGGCAGCTGTGACAGTGGTTCTCCCACCTCCACCTCACTTCCACTCCCCGTGTCGATCCTTTTCTTTCCTCGGTATTGGTTTCATTCCAAGGCAGACAAGCTCTTCTCTTATGGTGACAAGATGGCTTCGAGCAGGTTCAAGTTTAAACCCCCATCTCCTCAGAAACTTCAGCAGAAAAACAACTAAGAGTTACAACCAAAGCATTAAGAACTGTGAAGGATCTGGGATTTTACATTTCTCCATGTTTTGTGAATGCTACTTGAAGATAGGAGACACCTAGGTCAGAAATGAAGAACAGTTTCTTACAACAATAGCAGTAGCTAGAGTATCTGCTAACCAGCGCTGTGCTGGTTCCCCAAGATCCAGTTCCCACAGGGCAAGATACAGAGAGCCAGATGACACCTCTGCATGCAACAGATTGCATTACAGGAGAGGAGCCTTAAGTTTAATGAACCTGAAACTTTTACAATGGGCAGAAAGCATGCCTGCTCCTTGTTCTAGAGAGAGAAAATATCTTCATTATACTGGACAGTAAGCGTACCTGTCTTTTTGGCCTGAGGGAGATAGTATCACAGTCTTTCAAGGTTGTTGATACATGAACCTCCTTCCAAAGATAATCTTCAACAAAGAGCATTTGATGCCTCAGTTGTAAGCCACGCAGTAACGCTAGAGACCAATGGAGAACTGACTTCTAATGCAGAGTTCCAGAAATGAGTTTCATCGGTTTACGTTGGGTCATGTTCTCACCCCTGAATCGATCACTGTGATCAAGTGGAAGGATTGCATTGAATGGCCAGGCCTGAGCCATATCCCAGAACCGGGGACAGGGATTGACTCCAAAGCTAAAACAATACAATAGCACCACACCTTCCATTCTCAGATGTGACAAGGGATGGCAAGCATCACGCTATGGTTACACATCTGTGAAAATACCTCTCAATTCATAAGGAAAGTTTCTATTTTGGTACTGGAACCACAAAATTATAGCACATTAGTAATATGTAGCAGCTATAACTAAGTACAATGCAGTAGTAATACCAAAAGAAAGTAAAAGTAAAACCAAAGAATATGAGATGACATTTTGAGGATAGCACTCAATAATTAAGAATTCCTCTAGACAGTCTTTCTAAGAATAAGCTTTGACTGTAAGATAGTTTGATGAAAGTTACATTGATAAACTGCTAACTTTATGTTTTAACTCATCAAGTTATTCTTTTGTAACTTAATAGTTTAGGTGAGTTCTCCTTTAGAATATTCCAATGAAATAATGAGAGTCGCTGTGTTGCTCATCTCAGTACCAAGGTCTATTTTTTTAATGCTGTTTTTGAATTTGCCAAGGTAACCATCAAACAAAGTCTGGATGACCAAATGTCTGGCAAGGATGTTATGAATGGGATAGGAGGTTATGATAGATGTGTTTTCCAAACTGAATGGAACCTTTGATTATCTCATATGTCAACAGGTTTTTGTAAAAAATAAATAAATAAACAAAAGACAAGTTTCGTGGTCAAATTTAAGAAGCATGCTACAAAAGCAACCAGGTTTCTTTACTGCAGGCCTTCTCGGTGCCTTTGAAGTATTAACATGTTGGGAATCTCCACACAAGAGGTATAGAATGCAGCATTCCTTATACTTCTTTGACCTCAGAATCACCCTTTTTTTTTCACAGAGTACCTAAAAATAATTCTGTGAAACACAGGACAAAATGCATATTAACAATTCTTAGCAAATCCAAGATTTCAGAATTCTATTATTTTATCATCTATTTCAGACCTAATTGAAATATGACCAGTGATTTACACTTTGATTTAATTAAGTGACAATGTACAGGACTAAATTTTCCCCAGTAGATTACACAATTCTTCAACAAATTGCTGAAATTTTAGTTCAGCTCCAAGTTCTTTTACTGTAACAAAGCATTTAGGGTTTCATATGTCTAACTGAATGTGTCAAAATTAAACATGATTATTACAGACCAACAGACAAAATAAAGTCAAAACTATCTGAACACTGGCATTTTCTTCAGGCTAAAATATACCTTTTCCTGCATGTGCAGCCATAAAACTAGCATTTATGTCAGGCTAGGATTAGTATTATCGTACTGCAGATGCACTGAGGTGGGCTTTTAGCAATTTTGAAAGGCAGCTTCATATTCCCAACTGTAATAGAGTGCCTAAGAAATCACACCCACCTTTCTAAGACCAGCATAATTATGGGAATAAACACAATTAAATAGCTTTGACACAGCCCTTTGGCTGTCTCAAAACACGAAGACATTAAGTTAATGCAGTCTGCTGCTCTGAAGAAATGTGGATTCTGCCCTTCCATTCTAGTTTGAAACAAAAATTGGTAGCATAAAATTGAGAAGTAAATGAGCCAAGAAAGATGTCCATATTTTTTATAATAACCTTGCCCCTGAAGAATAAATCCCACACTGAAAATGTAGTTAGCCATAGCAAATGAGCAAATCACAGACAATCAGATGCAAAAAGGACCCTAGAGATCATCTGGCAGTATGCAGACCAAGTTGTACAATTTATTTTTTTGAAAGCAAGAAGTTTGGCCATGGGGAAAAGTTGCCTCAAGGTGGATAACGTCTTACTACACTTACTATTTCACATTCCTTGCCAGTATGATACTACTCCAACAATTGCACACACTCTTCCCAGACTAAAGTTGGGAACTAACAAAATATAAAAGCTGGGACAGTGGAGAATCCATCTTGGTGTTGGTGGCAACAGCATTGACAGCCATGGCAGCCACATCAAGATTCCAGGGCAGAGGGGATAGCATCCACTGTCCAACTCTACTGGTGTGGTGACACAAGCTGTGGCATCCAGTGTTCACTGGAAGCAGGAGTGCCACATTGAGACGTGATTTTCAGTGAAGTTTTGACCACATTGGCTAATATGTGAGGTAGTTTCCAGCCATCCTGGCAACACTATGAGCTACCCAAAATCTTTTTATGAAATTTTTTCCCACTTAAGTCACCCAGATTTCATTTTATTCTTCCAGAGAAAGAGAGGGTGTGGGATAGTCTCCTAGGGGTGGTCTCATTGAAGTGTACTAAACTCATGTATCCATGGCAGATACTCCCCTTTTTTTTAATGGTAGGAAGAGCCATTATTGGTTGCAACAGGAAGTAGAAGAGGGAATAGGAAAGTTCCCTCTCCTGGGGCAGCATCTGCAGACTTGGTTGTCACCCTCCAAAGGCCAGATACCCTTATTTGACACCAGCCTTTTGTTCAGATTTCAGGAACACTTCTGCTTTTCTGGGTTGCTTCAGAAATATCATCAAATTCTAGGAGCACCATGCTGTACTTTCATATACTGGCCACAGGAGAAAAGGCTAGAAAAGTCTGTGGGGCCAGGCCTCAGAGGACTTTGAATATCAGACATGAGCTTTGCAAGTTTTTGAACAGAAGGATAGTATGACTACAGCAGCACTTTCACCAGCTAATGATACACAGAATTAACTGAGAGGAGGTGGGACCCCTCAGCCCACTTCTGCTTTCCATTGCAGCTGTGTGGACAGTTGCCAGCAGACTACAAGCATCCTAGCGTCCCACCTCATAATCTTCTATGTCTCTCAGCTTTTCTTTTTTTGCCTCGGGACTTTCGCTAAAGCTTTTTCCAAGGTTGTTTCCTCATGCAGAGCAGTCCAGAAGCACAGTTGGGGTGGGGGATGAAGTTACTGGCCCAGAGAAAACTCTCAACAAATGGATAATGAGAGTAGATAAATGCTCATGTGTCCCCCAACAGTGGGGAGACATTTCCAAGGTGTATTCTACACATTGAGCCCCAATTGACCACCAGGACAACTAGCTCATTAAAGCACATTTGATTGGTTATTCCTGCTTCCCTATCTCACTCACACAACTCCCTCATCCCTACTTCCTGGGATCATTTCTCAAGCTACCAAGTCCTTGTTTCAGAGTCTGCTTTCAAGGGAACCCAAACTAAGACCATAGTGGACATTTGCTCTGCCCAGCATCTTTTGAACAACTCTCTTATATTTGGGGAATTCCCACCTTAGGTTCCCATATCCCAGAGGTGGAAACCCACATGCTTCTCCACCCTCCCTCACCACTTGGGCACAGGTGTTTTTCCTAAGCTCAGCCAATCACATGCACCCACCTGCAACTTTCATTCAGAAGACAGCTGGGTGAGAAAGTAGGCATTACACAGAATCATTGTTTAGGTGACTGTGGCAGATGTGACAGAAAGACATTGAGCAGTGCTGACCATAGCATTCCATGCAGTTTGGCCATGTTATGAGGCTATATGGTGACTGTACCCAGCAAGACCTTGACTAGAGCAGACAAGTGGTATAACTAAGGTGTTATTCCTAGCTGTATAGCCTCCAAGTGAGATTATTTGACCCTCCCCATGTTTTCTGAGACACCAAATTCTTTTTTTGTTGTTGTTTGAGTCTCACTCTGTTGCCCAGGCTGGAGTGCAGTGGCACAATCTCAGCTCACCGCAACCTCCGCCTCCTGGGTTCAAGCAGATTCTCCTGCCTCAGCCTCCCGAGCAGCTGAGACTACAGGCATGTGCCACCACACCCAGCTAATTTTTGTATTTTTAGTAGAGACAGGGTTTCACCATTTTGGCCAGATTGGTCTCGAACTCCTGACCTCAGGTGATCTGTCCGCCTCAGCCTCCCAAAGTGCTGGGATTACAGGCATGAGCCACCACACCCGGTCTGAATTCTTTGTAATAAATTATCATGGGACAAAACTAGCTAGAGTGGTAGGGTAGAGCCTGACTAGTGACTCACCAAATCTCTTCTTCCTGGCAGAAAACAGGATTACATTTCCCAGCCTCTCTTGCAGTTGGCTGTTGCCAAGTATTTGAGTTTGGGCAATGAACATGAGTGGAAGTGATGCATTACTTCCAGGTTCAGCCCATCAAAGCCTCTCAGGCATTATCCTCTAGCTTCTTTCACCTTTGCCAGCTGAATGCAGAGAATGCTGAGGCACAAAGCCACGAGAGAGAAAGAACCTGGGTCCTGAATGGCCACTTGGAAGGCCACCTATGAATCAAGAACACCCATTTTGAGCTTTGCTATGGTCTGAATGTGTCCCCAAAATTCATGTATTGGAAACTTAATCCCCAGTGCAACAGTGTTAGGAGGTGGGGCCTTTTGGGGGGTATTTAAATCATGAGGGCTCTGTCCTCCTCATGAATAGATCAATGCCATTATAAAAAGGTATTTGGGAAGTGGGTTCACTCTCTTCGGCTCTTCTGCCATGTGAGGATACAACATTAATCCCTTTTTGTCCTTCTGCTTTCTGCCATGTGAGGACACAGCAAGGAGGTCCTCATCACATGCTGGTACCTTGATCTTGGACTTCCCAGCCTCCAGATCTGTGAGAAAATAATTTCTGGTGTTTATCAACTACCCAGTCTTAGATATTCTGTTATAGCAGCACAAATGAACTAAGACAGGCTTCATGGGAGTGATATATGGGTTTGTATTGTGTTAAAGCCATGCAGATGTTGGGATTTATCTGTTATAGCGGCTAACATTAACCTAACTGGTACAAGTGGGTTCTACTGTTCACAACAGAACTAAAACAAAGGCTACGGCAAATTCAGGACAGTAAAGATAGTTCAGTAAGCTGGCAAATAGAGAGCAAAGGGGACTGTAGCAATAGATCAGACTGGAGATGCAGGCAGGGGACAGATGAAGGAACAGGGCCTCATGGAGTTTGTTTTAGTAACTGCAAACTCCAACAATGTCAAACCTCTAGAGAGTGCAGTCAGAGAGGCACACAATATTCTCATTGTATCCACAGTCATCATTTTCTCCTAAACTACTGATTTTCTAGCCAAATAAATTAACAAGAGGGTTCTGAAGAAGATGATGCATCTTCAGAGAGAAGCCCCAGAAATAAAAAGGAGCAGGTAGCTAAAATCTTTGGAGGAAGGATAAATTATTTAATGTGAAGAGGGGAAAAAAAACTCCAAGAAAACTACTCCGGTGATGGGAAGCAATGACTATGCTAACAGACATGAAGGGGTAGCATAGGGTCCTTCCACATATTTATAGAAGGGCCATAAGGAGGGGTTCTAACTGTGTTTGCTAAACCCAAGCATTCCTATAGGTACCCAACTGTGAAAGTAGAGGAGGAAGGGGCTTAAAATAAGGTAGATTTGGTTGACAGAAACTCCGGAAATCTGCATAAATCAACACAGATTTGTTTCTCTGTGCTCTGGGATGAGTATAAGCAGTGCTAAAGAACAGAAAAGGCTGGTTTTCAGCCAAATGAAATCGTGTTTGGAAGCCTATATCTCTCATAAACTCAGCATAGATGCCTGGAGTGCTGGCTTTTGATTACAATGAGTTGGTGCATCATGATTTGGCAAACTCCAGCACCTTCTTCCTGTCTCTTTGAAAGTACACCAAATGTCAATGATTATTCAACAATCAGTAGTTTAATGGGGGAAATTGGTAAGTAATGGAAAAAATAATAATGGGCAAATAGAAAGTGAGGTGTAAAAGACTTGCATAAGGTGAGAGGAAAATATGCTAAAATGGGGAAAATTCTGTTTAAAGAGATTATTTGTAAAATACTAGCTATGTCCTTCTTGTTCCCAGAATTAGGGGCTTCCCAGATGGTCCCAGTATGATATTTTTATCTTATTTAACTCTAACAAAACTGTGTTGTTGCATTCTCTCTGTTATCACAGGCAACATCCTCCCTTACTAGTTCATTCACTGGTTTTCTTAATAGCACTATATTGCACTACATTTGGAAAATTTCAGTGTATGGGCTGAACTAGCAAGTCAAGCCTTTACATTTTACAAAACCCTCACAAAAAGCCTTCCATTAAATAGTGTTTGCTGAAAATTATACCATTATCAAGACCCCATGAGGCAAAGAACATTAGACATCCTGGTGAAAATGGTTGCCATCCTCAAGATGCTGAGACAACTCTATTATTTTCCCTTTGTGACAGTTCACACTCACACCGGGAGCAATTATACTCAGCAAGAGCCACTTCAAGGATTATTTTATGTGGAAGTATGACTGATCAGCCCTACCCTCATCTTTCCTCTGGCAACAGAAAGTCTGACCTATGCTTCATGGAAAAGTACACATCTAGCTAATGCTTAAGAAATATAATCTGGGTAATTAATTAGGAGAATTTAAGTGAAAATCCAAATTCCTCATTTTTCACTTCAGCCCAGCACCTTTCTTCCAGGTGACTACTGTCACCTGTCAAATGGTGTTGTACATGATGAGCTTTGCTGGTCTCAGGGATGGTGCTAGAGATCAGCACCTTGCTGCCAGAAGGAGCTCCTAGATCTTGTCTACTAACTAAACTTTCCACCTTAGTCAGATGTGCAATGTTCAAACTCAGTTGGTCATCTAGCACTGGTATTTGCCTTCATATGAGTAATCTGAAGCCCCTTAGCTGGACACAGAAAATTATTTTGGAGTTAAACTTCTTCCTAATTTGTTCCTCATCGTCTCATTCTTTCTGACAATTCTTTGGTGTTGCACAAGAGCCAAGAACTTCCTATAAATTATTTCATCTGTTCCTCTCTACAATCTGTAAGCAGGTAAGGCAGATGTTATTTCCACTTTACTTGATATAGAGGGGTTCAGTAATTTGGCCAGGGGCATGCAGATAGAAGGTGACAGAGAAGAGACTCAGGTCCACAACTCCTGTCACCTAACCCAGTGCTCTGACAATTATTCCCCTGCTTGCTTGGCCATGATCTTCTATAAGGAACCATCCTGTGGTTCCTGATTATTTGCCTGAACTATCTTGGCTCTGCTGTCTTTGAGATTGGTGTTCTCTTGGTTCTACTTGTCTCATCTCTGACCATCATTTATACGTATACAGCAGATGCTATCAGAACCTTGCCTATTTCCCCTTGGAATATGCCATTCCTATACATCCTGATTCAATAATTTTCAACTACAAGCACCTGTAACTGTCTGCCTGGGACTTTCTCTGACTACTGGAGCCCTCTTAGCCTGTGTGTAGGTAATTAACACCTCGTCCCCTCAACGCAACCAGAAACAGCCCTTAACCAATGGCTGATGGAAGTTGGTAGATAAATTCCCCAACTCCCTTACCTCTTTGGTAGACTATGAAGCATATTCTACATTGTCTCCTACTGTTTTCCAGAAGCCCCAATTGCTCACAGCAGTTTGCTGCTAATAATCCCTGCCATATTGGTGTATTAGTCTGTTTTCATGCTGCTGATAAAGACATATTCGAGACTGGGAAGAAAAAGAGGTTTAACTGGACTTACAGTTCCACATGGCTGGGAAGGCCTCAGAATCACAGTGGGAAGTGAAAGGCATTTCTTACATGGTGGCAGCAACAGAAAACAGAAGAAGCAAAAGCGGAAACCCCTGATAAACCCATCAGATCTTGTGAAACTTATTCACTATCACAAGAATAGCATGGGAAAGACTGGCCCCCATGATTCAATTACCCCAATGGGTCCCTCTCACAACACATGAAAATTCTGGGAGATACAATTTAAGTTGAGATTTTGGTGGGGACACAGCCAAACCATATCCTTCTGCCTCTGCCCCCCACCAAATCTCATATCTTCACGTTTCAAAACCAACCATGCCTTCCCAACAGTACCCCAAGGTCTTAACTCATTTCAGCATTAACCCAAAAGTCCACAGTCCAAAGTTTCATCTGAGACAAGGCAAGTCCCTTCTGCCTATGAGCCTGTAAAATCAAAAGCAAACTAGTTATTTTCTAGATATAATGGGGGTACAGGTATTGGGTAAATACAGCCATTCCAAATGAGATAAATTGGCCAAAACAAAGGAGTCACAGGGCCCATGCAGGTTCAAAATCCAGTGGGGCAGTCAAATTTTAAAACTCCAAAATGATCTCCTTGGACTCCATGTCTCACATCCACGTCACGCTGATGCAAAAGGTAGGTTCCCATGGTCTTGGGTACCTCTACCTCTGTGACTTTGCAGGGTACAGCTTTCCTCCTGGCTGCTTTCACAGGCTGGCGTTGAGTGTCTGTGGCTCTTCCAGGTGCACAGTGCAAGCTGTTCGTGGATCTACCATTCTGGGGTCTGGAAGACAGTGGCCCTCTTCTCACAGCTCCACTAGGCAGTACTCCAGTAGGGACTCTGTGTGGGGGCTCTGACCCCACATTTCCCTTCTGCACTGCCCTAGCAGAGGTTCTCCATGAGGGTCCCACCCCAGCAGCAAACTTTTGCCTGGGCATCCAGGCATTTCCACACATCTTCTGAAATCTAGGTGGAGGTTCCTGAACCTCAATTCTTGACTTCTGTGCACCCACAGGCTCAACACCATGTGGAAGCTGCCGAGGCTTGGGGCTTCCATCCTCTGAAGCCATAGCCCAAGCTGTATGTTGGCCCCTTTCAGCCATAACTGAAGTGGCTGGGACCAGGGTACTAAGTCCCTAGGATGCACACAGCACAGGAACCCTGGATCCAGCTCATGAAATGACTTTTTCCTCCTGGGCCTCTGGGCCTGTGATAGGAGGGGCTGACATGGCCCAGAGACATTTCCCCCATGGTCTTGGATATTAAGGTCTCTGACATGGCTGGGGGACATTTTCCTCATTATCTTGGGGATTAACATTAGGCTCCTTGGTACTTATGCAAATTTCTGCAGCTGGCTTAAACTTCTCCCCAGAAAATGTTTTTTTTTTTAATCACATAGGCTGCAAATTTTTCCAAACTCTTATGCTCTGCTTTCCTTATAAAACCGAATGCCTTTAACAGTACCCAAGTCACCTCTTGAATGCTTTGCTCCTTAAAAATTTCTTCCACTGGGTACCCTAAATCATCTTTCTCAAGTTCAAAGTTCCACAAATCTCCAGGGCAAGGGCAAAATGCCATCAGTCTCTTTGCTACAACATAACAAGAGTCATCTTTACTCCACTCCTCATCTCCATCTGAGACCACCTCAGCTTGGACTTTATTGTCCATATCACTATCAGCATTTTGGGCAATGCCACTCAACAAGTCTCTAGGAAGTTCCAAACTTTCCCACATTTTCCTGTTTTTTTCTGAGCCCTCCAAACTGTTCCAATTTCTGCCTGTTACCCATTTCCTAAGTTGCTTCCACATTTTCAGGTATCTTTTCAGCAATGTCTCACTCTACTGGTACCAATGTACTGTGTTAGTCTGTTTTCACACTGTTGATAAACACATACTCAAGACTGGGAAGAAAAAGAGGTTTAATTGAACTTACAGTTCCACATGGCTAGGGAGGCCTCAGAATCATGGCGAGAGGTGAAAGGTACTTCTTACATGGTGGCAACAAGAGAAAATGAGGAAGAAGCAAAAGAGGTATCCCCTGATAAAACCACAAGATCTCACGAGACTTATTCACTATCACAAGAATAGCAGGGGAAAAACTCGCCCCCATGATTCAATTACCTCCTACTGGGTCCCTCCCACAACATGTGGGAATTCTGGGAGATACAATTCAAATTGAGATTTGGGTGGGGAAACAGCAAAACCGTATCAGTTGGCTTCCTTTCCTTCCCTGTCTCACTTCCTACTTCCTTACCAATGCTTCCTGGTCACCTCCTGCATAAACTGTTTACACGCAAATTTTCATCACTGGGTCTGCCTCTGAGCAAATCCAAATAAAGACAACTTACATGTGTTATGCTCTTACCCCAACTTGACTTCCTATGAAGAAACAGTTCTACTCAAAAGCATTCCCTTGGCCTCAAACAACGGCTTCCACCTTGGCTGCTAACTTCCAGATTGATCCTAATTCCAGCCATTCCCATGCCTTCCTCATACAGATGCTCTAAGCACATCTCTTTTCCCCGCACCCTCAGCCAACAGTGCTTCACACTTCCATCACCAATACCATAGACCCATACATTACTTGGAATTTGACTGTAGAGATGAATGTCGAGGGCAAATTTTTAAAATTAATTTCTGGTCTATCATTCACATCAATTATAAATGAATTTCTATATTTGGATCAGAACACAGGATCTTCTCAGAGAAAAATAACCTAATACATATTCAGTAACTTTCTAGGTCATTTTGTAGATTGTAAACTTCTTGAGCTCATTTTGCAAAATTTAATAACTTAGGCCATCGATTGTATAGAAACAACCACATTCCAGAGAAGCATCCTTCTTCCTGTTACATTATTTACATGTGGGTATAGCTGTTTTTGTTAGAACAACGGATTTTAAGAATGCCCCTAAAGGGTAGTGGGGGGTAGAGGGGAAGTAGGGATAGTTAATGGGTTCCCCAAAAATAGAAAGAATGAATAAGACCTAGCATTTGATAACATAACAGGGTGACTATAATCAATAATAATTAAACTGTACATTTTTAAATAACTAAAAGAGTACAATTGGATTGTTTGTAACACAAGTGATGAATGCTTGAGGGGATGGATACCCCATTTTCCATGATACAATTATTGCTTATTGCATGGCTGTATCAAAGTATCTCATGTACCTCATAAATATATACACCTAATATGTACCCACAAAAACTAAAAATTTAAAAAAATGCCCTAAAACAAACCTCTTATTTTTTTGTTCAAGTACTAGACTATCAATTACCGTCTGGATATCTTTTTAGGAAAATAGTTCTCTCCTCACTTCCTATCCTAAAGCCAGTTTAGAGGAAAACACAGGAGGTCCAGCTGCACAAACTTCCCTGATCCGAAACACGCTAGAATTCAAATGCCTTTTTCTATCCCCCAAGTCTAGGCCCAACCCACTGGGAGTAGAGTAGGGGAATCAGCCTCTGGTGGAAAAGACATACTACCAACAAATTTCCTCTACCCTACCCAGAATGCTCTAGCATTTCTAGTTGCAAGAAAATAGAAATACACTCAAATTAGCTCAAGGAAAAAGAGATACAAGGTTATGTCTCAGAACTCAATGGCAATAAGCACAGCCAGGCATCAAAGAGGCCTAAAACAGGAAATTGATAGGCCTGAAGGCTGCTCTCTCCAGGCCTGCTCTCTGAGGTTACATAGGCCTTACTTTGCTTTTTTCTGTGCTAATGCTGCTCCCAATCTCTCTCTAGGGTCTGCCTGTCTCTGCCTTAGGGAGCATGTGATAAGAATGGCCACTCCAGATGCATGACTTCCCAGCTTCAAGGCCCAACACTGACCAGCTAAAGTCTCTGTGTCTGAATTCAAATCCCTAAGAGACACTTGGATTGACCTGTTCCTGGTTCTGTGACCAAGGAGGTAGTCACACAGTACTAACATGAAGGCTAGAACCACCCATCAGCAGGGATTGAGGTTGGAGAAAATGGTTGGTTCTTAGAGACAGGGCTATAGCCTGGGCTTCTTGCTAGCTACCTTGTTAAAGTATCACTTCCAACTATTCAGAATTATGCCTCTGATATTGATTCAATGGCTAATAGAGAGGAAACCTTATTCTATCCATCTATTTTCCTACCACTTCCAGGATGGTAGAATGAAATGAACATTGTCCCAGGAGTCAGAATAACCTGTGTTCCTAAAGTAGTTCTAACCATTATGTTGAACACGTTTCTGCCCTTGTAATATAGAAATTGCAACAGGGCCTTGCAGCAAGGCCTGCTTCAGAATTTTTTATTTCTTAGATTTTAGAAAGGTAATATGGCATAAATGCCATGTTCTTCACATACTACCAATGTGGTCTGGGCAGCACCCAATAATCAAACACCCCAATGTTTCTGTCACAAACATGAATGTTCATACTATATGAGCCAAAGATGAACCTAACAACAGCCCGGGGTAGGTTTTGTCACCAAGTGATTTTTGGCACACATTTCAGGAAAAAAAAAATCTTGCTCTTTGGAATATTTTTAGTTTTGGAATTATGGATAAGGCATTATGGGCCTGCAGCTGCCTTTACCTGCCTATATCACAAGGTTGCTATGAGGAAAAACAAATATACATTCAGTAATATTAGTTGCCATGTGATTTATGCCATGTACTACGCTGAGCTCTAGTGAATCGGAAATTAATAAAACACAGCCCCTGTTGCAGAAGATCTCACAGTCTGGAGAACACAGTAGGGAAGATGAGTGAATATAGTTGGTATAACAAATACTATAACAGAGATCAGCAGGGGTGTTATAATTAGCAAACAAAGGAGGAGCCCAGAAGAAGGGCACCTCACTGGGTGTTAACCAGTGTAGACACCATCCCTTAAGAAAATCTAATTATCTGCCCATATCCCCTCAGATTTCAAGCTTCTTGGCTGTTTCTTTTTTTTCTTTAATTGCCTTTTAGGTTTTGGGGTACATGTGAAGAACATGCAAGATTGTTGCATAAGTACACACATGGCAGTGTGATTTGCTGCCTTCCTCCCCATCACCTGTATCTGGCATTTCTTCCCATGCTATCTCTCCCCAACTCCCCAACCCCCGCTGTCCCTCCCCTATTTCCCCCCAACAGACCCCAGTGTGTGATGCTCCCCTCCCTGTGTCCATGTGTTCTCATT